>JAQFYD010002101.1:0-10397 GCA_034694225.1 Bourletiella hortensis
ACATGGCCGGATTTTTACCAAAATTAGTTTGCGGAAAACGACAACATTTACATCCATTTTGATACCATACACAACAAAATCCATAAGTATTTGCGTTTGCGGCAGTTGAAAAACCCCTGGACATCACCGCCTTTACAATAGGAGCTCACAGGCTCGCCTCCTAAAAAACGTTCACTATCATTAAGACCAGGATTTTCGATTCTGCAACAATCATTCACATGGGACTCCTTCGTACGCATGGTAAGATTCCCTACATCAAAAGTCCGTTTCATGTCATCACAATTGACATCGCAAGCCCAACATGGGCGTTTTGTTCTGCAGCCCGTCCTTTTCATTTTTGGGGGGTTGCGCCCTGAGCAATGAAATTTTCTAAACATTTCTCCCTCATAGCGTTTACTCACCCCTTTTTTTCTTCTTGGCTAGCTAATGGCAGCTGGTGTCTGGAATAAGATTTTTTGAAATAAATTAGGTAGCAAGAAACTATGATAATGCGAAATTTACTCGAAAAATGCATTCATTGCAGAGACCGGTCATGCACCGTAGTGTGTCGACATTGTTTTAATGGATAGCTATGGCCGGACATGGAATGGTACCAGTAAGGTAATATGAGCCCATTAGAATTTGCAAGCAAAAGCTTAACAACATTCATAAATTGATGACCGCCAAACGAGCTAGTTTATTCGGGTTTAATAATAATTAAAATATACATAAACAAAGCAAATGTTCTTGTGTGAGTGTGTGTGCATTTAATGATAATTCTGATTGATCAAGCATGGGAGGATCTGGCAAAATAGTTGTAATTATTTGTGTGGGTGTGTATGTTTGAGAGAGGGGAAGAAAGAAGCAGAAATTGAATGCGTGTGTGTATGTATGTGTGTGTGTGTGTTTGTGTGAGAGAGAGAGAGAGAAACGTGAATAAGTTTTGTGGGTACATGTGCATGTGTGCTTCGTCGTTTCGTAATATCCATAATATAGTAATTATGTTTATTGTGTTACACAGCTTTAAATCGGTAAAATAATTGGGCAGTTCCATGCAATTATAGGCTCGCCTTTTTCGTTCACTTGGGGGTGGCGGAGGAGTTGATTGCCTGACATTTTATTTCTCGGTTTCCCGAGTCGTGCCCGGTGTGCAGACTGAGCTGCAACAGATGTAGGAGAAAGATCTGCCAAGGTAGTACCAAGGCCAAGAGATATTTCAGAAGCAGTAATGAAATTTGGAGGCTCAGTCTACACTTCCATTTCTCTTTTAGGAGGTGCCGGTGTCGCAGGGGCTGGATGAAAGACGTACACATATTCCACACTTTTTGATCCTTCTAGCAATTAAAACCATAATTTCATAAATCAGGAGTATACTTATACAAAACCAACTATCAGGTTAAGCTTCACCAACCATTTCAGCTTGACGCGAAATTGTAGCCGGATTAGAGAATAAAGGAGCGGGTATGATCCCCTCCCTAACAGCTTTATAGCATCCAAACTTTGATTTAGTTGCCTAGAAAAAAATTATCAGTGAGAATCAATCATTTGGTTTCTGTTCTTAAACATCGTTTTTTCTTCGTTTTGTTTTCGTGCATAACAATTGTTTTGTTTCCTGAGCGCACCTGAAATAAACCGAGGGGAAATTATTCATGCACAAAAAGTAAACCTATGCTTGAACTCGCTATATTTTTGTTCACAATTGGACACCTAGGTATCTTATGTCCATCTGAACGCTACGAAGAATAATAATTTCTATAGCTTGTAGCATTCTGATTTGATCAGCAGCAGTGGAAGTCACAGCCAAAATAAAGTTTAAAGAATTCACCTGTATTTCTTGACAGGAAAGGCTATCCCGTTTGATTATAATCTGCAAATTTTCTGCACAGGTAGTGCGTGAAGATGAGCTCCTTTTTGTTTTCTTTGCACTGGAAGCATTGCAATCGACAGTGTCGACCTGGAAAAACAAATGTTGGGGAAACAACGAACTTGACATATGTGATACTCAACTGATGATGCGTATAGAGAGTATATCAACACTCGTGTAATTCAAATCCGAAATAAAGTTAGAGCAAACTAACCTGTATTTTTTCGCAGGAAACGTTGGCCCGATCGGGTATGATGAACGAATTTTTAGCAATGCTAGCGCGAAAAGATGGGCTCCTTTTAGTTTTCTTCCCTCCATTATGACATTATAAACGTAAAAAACCCGTTTGCTCTTGAAAAAACGCGTTTACTCTTTTAAAACAAGACCTTGCTAGAAAAAACTGAATTCACTGTGCTGTAAGTAGAAAGACACTGGAACTGTAGCAAATACGGCCAGCCAGAAAAGCATGGACAAGATGGCTGGCGTAGTTGAAGTACCGCTGTATTTGAGTGACAAATTACTCAATGTCTCGAGTCTCCAGTCATAGATTCATGTGGGTAAGGGATCAAACGTAGCTGGACTTTGCTGTTGCTGCTGGTATGAACGGTCATGCATGGTGACGTCATCACGTGTTATTTTTCGTGCGTAAGGTCACGCACCGTGACGTCATTAAGCAACAAATGACGTCATGGTGCACACAAACAACCCAACCCTTTCTACTGTTGCCACTAAAATTTGCACAAAGTAATAAACTATATATTTTATAGGCTTCTATAGATGCACTGCAATGTTGGGTCACTCACTTATGTTAACACGCCATTAGGGCCACAGAAGCGAAAGTTTACCCACATTGCGTAACGAAAGCCACCGCTGCCATTTCCCCCAGAATCAACGGATTGACCTAAAAGTAGGCACGCACGTACTACATTCTAATACCCCCATGTATCATAGACCTGGGCCTAGGTCTACTGTAAGAATATTCACGGGAACAAGCCTTCCTAGGTGCAGGTGGGGTTTCGGCCATTCTGTCAAATGTTTGCTACTTTGCCATTGTCCAAGAAGCTTGTGCCCGGTATCGCGATGTTTTTTCCTGGATTGCTGGTCAACCATGTTGGCCTGATTTACTAGCTTTCCCATCGCGTTCAACATCATCCGCGCAGCAAACTCCAGCGATAACACTCGGAGCGGGTCTATGATTTCATTCATTTCGTTTCATGGACCACCGTCCAGCTCACTATGGCAGGTATATCAGTAGTTGTAGAACTGCTGGAAACAGCAATCATAATTTCATCATGGAACATGAACAATATTTCAAGCAGGCTGGGAGAAGGATTCACACTGATGTGCCTTTACAGCTTTTCACATGTTTTGTTACAGTGTAGATTGTCCATATGTATTGCATAACAGGTGCTCTATGCAGCGATTTTAGGTCCAATTTCAGTGAATATAATGATGACCACTGTGATTAAAAACTTGAGTCAGTCACTTGACTCATACGTGAGGACATACTGGATTCGGCACGCAACAAACTACAAAACTGCGTACGGCAGGAGCACTACATGAGTCGGATGGTTGCCTTGGTTGGGCCTGCGGGAATGGGCAAGACTGAGACAGCTCAGGGCTTTGCGCAGAAGTACAAAGCCGAGTATGACAACGTTGCGTGGGTGGATGCCGGAACGGAGATAAACCTAAGAGCTTCCTTCATAAGGACGGCAAAGGTATTGATATTGAAAATCTCTTACGGGGATGGCGATAATGAGGATATAGCGGGGCTCATGTACGTCCACATCAGTGGGCGCCAGCTCTCTTCATATTTGCAAACGCGAGTTGGCTGGAATACAAAGAAAATGTCCTTGGAATTAACGACCGCTTACCAACTCAAGTTAAGAAAAATGCTCCAGTCATTTTGCCCACCTCCAAATTTCCTCATATGAGGAAACACTGCGAGGTCATTGAGGTCATGGAGTTCTGTCCGGAGGAGTCACCTGTCTTTGTCCAATCTCTCTGCAAACTCAGCAGTGAAGAAATGTAGTGCATCAAGAAACTTCTGGATTTGTCGGGAAAGCTTGCGCAAAAACTGAATGGACATCCTTTAGCTTTGAGCCAAGCTGCAGCCCAGATTTCTTTCGACCTGGCCAACGAAAACTCATTGAAGCTCAAGAAAAAAGTAAAGTAATACGTCAAGTATACTCGCAGTAAATACTTCCAGCAGCTGCCCACCATCGCAGCTCATGAGGGTAGTGTGCCTGCTGGTTCTTCAGCTGCGCAGCGCTGTAATAACTAGTACGAGAAAAATACTTGGAATTGCATCGGACCTGCCGAGGATCAAAATTGGTGACCAGGGAAGGCAACAGTTATCGATCAATGATTGTTTGATTCCTCTGATGATTAGCCAAACGTCCAAGTCGTCTCCGACGCGATTCAGTTACGTCCTGTGTTAGTGGAACAGAGCCACATAATAGGTGCTATGAGAATGAGGCTCTCGCTGGCAAATTGACAGCCCCGTCAGCTGTGGCCTGGCGTGAAGGAATTTTGTGGAACAAACTGTCGCCATCGTTTTCCGTTCGGTCAATTTTATTACTGTGCAGCAGTGGGTACTTCTTCTCGAAGATAAAATCATGTACCCTCAGCTTACCAGGAATGATTCCGTTGAGACTTGATGCCCTCTTCGTGATTCTCGTGAGGAATGTTTTGACCTCCGTAACCTGTTTGTCCGAGGCTTTGACACGCATGATGGTAATCTCTTGCAGTAGAGGGAAATTCGGTTGCCAATGGTGTGGGACTTGTGAAAAGTTGGCAATCAAGTCCCGTATCTTCAAACTTTGGAGACGATGGCTCTCCTGTTAAAGCAATGCAACTAGTGGCGTATGCGTAGGTCAGCCGGATGTATTCCAATTAAGGAATATAAAGAAGTGTTTTAACCCCAGCTGCCGACTCACGGGCATTTCTTCACTCAAATTTACATTCTGAGGTTCGTGAAAACCCATTTAAAAGTAAAGGTTCATTTCATTCCAAAGGATCATCCTTCCTTCGTGTCATCTTTTCTTTTAGTTGACACAATTCTTGTACCTGTCATGCCACTCTAAAAGCTCAGAGTCAACTTGCCGCTTCCTGGAGCCTAAGGCATGTCAGCATAGTCGCGAAGCTACCACATGCCACAGTCCCACATTTTTTGTAGCCAGGAAGCAAACATAATACTATGAGCTAGCATGTTGTTGACATAAAAACAACTATTCATTAGTTCCTATAAAGGTATTGACTGCAAATCAATGCACAATGCCGTTACGTGTTTACATTCGTCGCATCATAATTCCCTGCATTGTGAGGCTCTAACTCCGATCACGTAAGCTACAAGAGCTCAATTCCCTTCTACTTGCACTATCTACAATACCGCAGCTACCTTCCAGGTCATCCAAGAAATATGACTTGTTCAGAGGTTAACCATTGAACCAGAGACATGACGCTCCGTTCATCAACCAGTTGAGTGTAGTGAATTAAAAAATAAAATTTCACAAAATTTAATAGGTTTATCTCATTACAAACTTGCAGAATGCCGTCCGCCTTCTCATGGGTCTTGATGGTGGTACTCTCCGTCCTGTCTTTAGCAGCTTTCGCCACCGCGGGTGGGGTAAGTCTCTAGTAATAGATTGGGCAAACTATTGAACCCAGCTTCTCTTCTATTTGTGCGAGCAGTAACCACTATGCTTGTAACTGGATCTAGATCAGTCCAGCTAAAATGGAGGCAGCCTGCGAGGGAAAGAAAATATCTGAAAAATCTATGCCACGCATTTATTTATACCCACCGAGTTAATCTCAGGGTATATTGGACCCTCGATGGGCCAATATGAATTTTTAGATGTGTTACATGCCGCATTACATACGGATCGAGAGTTCTGCTCCAAGGTAACCACCCCATGTGTAACGCTTACTGCGCATACACAGAGTAGATGCAGCAGAACCATATTAATTCCCGCACGACTGCTGCTAATAAAGGGTGTTTTGTTGCTTTAGTTACCAACCTGAACCGTAATGTACACATAGTGTTAACAGGCCATTTGTGTGGACCCTAGTGAAGGTTTTTGGAGAGTTTGGGGACCATCGGTAGATAAGCGCGGGCCACATGACAATCTGCGGCTTCAGTGAATCATCGTACCGGGCAGAAAAATGAACTCCAGTTTATACGGTGTGCCACGCGACAGGGTTCCAGTGGGTAACCGGAAATTGGGCCAGTTGGGCACAATTTTTCATCACTTTCGTCAACAGTGACCATATCAACAAACAGTACAGAATAGCTTTTCCTTCGTCAAGCTTAATCTCGAACGTGCCTGTGAAAAATTCAGTTCCCTCTCTTTTATACTTCAACTTAACTCCTAAAGGTGGGCCGGTTTGGTATCACGGGTCGCCATTGGTGAACATAGTGACAGTTTCAGTCCAGTGTCAGTCCCGAAATATGGTAGCCCACTAAATTCCTATGATGTGCTTCACGACAGGATTTAGCGTATGGACCGATTTCTGCCCCTGTTGGACGTGTTTTTCGTCACTTCCGTCAACACGGACAATGTCAGCCCAAACATGGACACGTATTCGTGTTTCAAATAGGGCGACGATACTTTTGATGCGTCATATGCCCATGCATACTATTTCCCTACCATATGGTATCACTTTTAAGACTTTGATACTGGCCAATGACCTCTGAATGACCTCGGGTCAAAATAAGACATACCTCACGCGCGAGAAGATGTAATTGACTTTGGAATGGTGTGCTTCACATTGCTCTAGGTTAAATCGTCTAGGAGGGGTTAATGTACAAACCAACAAATCTACGCCGAGGCGTCCATTTTGGGTACACACTCCTTCGGCGGTAGAAAATGTGGAGGCTCGCATGACTTATTCCAAACCCTGCATCGAGCATAAAATGATAAGTCAGTGTTCCACACGTAAGCGTATGAAACGCAGGGGCCCAAAACGTCCCACTTGAGGGACTTTGAAATTCCACTTGAGCCGCTGTAGGCATTTGTGCCTTCAAAATGATTGAATAGGTAAGCGTTACATCACGTACTTTTTGCAAAATGGGCATGTTGCGCTCCGTGGTGGCCATGTTCGTCTGCGCACTGCCCATTGCAGTACGTCGTAATGTTGGCGCCGACAGAACCGTCATTTCGACACCTCATACGTACAACTATGGCTACTGGGGTGGGCACTACAGTCCGACATATGGGCGTCACGTCACGGAAATGTCCCAAATTGGAAGGTTTTCTTGTCTTGGTGTACGCAATTCTTGGTCTATCAGTACGTGCGATAGCTCAAAATGTTCGCGCGGTCCGCCCGGTCATTTTGATACCACATTATTGATATTAAGGTACTTAACTGTCGTATGCGGGCATGCAGAAGAGTCCATCACATAAGGAGGACTCGCAAGCTCGCCTCCTAAAAAGGGTCCGGTCTTTGTTGACACTGAGGTAATAGTGCACAAAGAACAAATCCTAGACCAGCTAAAAATGGCTGGAGCACAAGCAAAGGCGCGTTGGGATCGCTTAAAAGAAAATAAAAAGGACTTGGGCACTGAGAGCCTAGAGTCGACTACATCGTTGCTAAGCATCGATCAGGTAGAGGTCTACTTAGATAATGTAGCCGAATACTCATAAGAGATGGAGAAGGTAAAAAAGGACCTAACAATAACTGTCCCAACTGAAATAGCTATATATAAAACGGTACCGCAACCTACAGAAGTCACTGAGAGACTTGAAGGTTTCGTTAGAGGCTAAACTTAGAAAAAAGAAATTAAATGAACCGACGAGTCCATCTGGCCAATTGACGATAAGACTCCCCAGTTTAGAATTACCAAAGTTTAACGGTAAGCCCGAGAGCTGGTTAAACTTTCAAGATGTATTCCAAACGTCGGTAATGGATCAGCAGATAGCGGTGTCACAAAAATTTCAGATGCTCAAAAGTCTATTGGAACCAGGTCAAGCTTTAGATACTGTCTAGCACATCCCCACGATAGGGGGAAACTTGACGCAAGCATGAAAAGAGCTTAGGGATAAGTTCGACGATGAGCAAACTCTCAAGAAATAATATTTGGACAAACTAGCTAACCTGCAACCTATTCAAAATACAGGCCTGCAAAGGTTGTTTGAAATCGCTAACGATTCTAGGGAAGCATTAAGGGTATAAAAAGTAGACGTGGACAATATGAACAGCATATTTGTCCATGGAGTGGTAAAATGTTTTGACAAAGAAACACGAAGGATGTATGAGATCCTTAACGCAGCGGCTAAATTACAAAATGCGGCTCATGAAGAAATTTGGAAGTCGTTGAAAGAGTTTGTGCGAGTCCAGGCGGCACCCAAGAAGGCACGAGACAAAGCAAGCCTGGACCGAGTCACGGCCGCTCAGCAAAGAAAACCACAACACTGACGACTGCAGAAAGGGAATTTCAATGTGCATTTTGTCGAAGGGTCCACCAATTGTCAAAAATTCCGAGAAATGGGCTTCAACAAAGGGAGAGAGATGATCAAGGAGAAGAATGTGTGCTTTAAGTGCCTAGCACTAAGTCACAAGGTAATGGACTGTAAGTCTAAACTACAATGTAAAAGAGGTGGTAAGGATCACCATACACTATTGCACTTTTCGAAGAGACAAACGGAAAGAGTTCAAGAACCTACACCCATAAACACTTTGCTAGCAGTTGAACCCCAAGGCAAGAGAACGGTGTTATTACCAATTGCAATAATATTGGTAACGAGCAGCACTGGAGAGAACGTGCCGCTAAGAGCCCTGTTAGATACCGGCAGCGAGTCTACATTTATACCGGAGCATGCCGAAACTTTAGTGGGACTTAAGAGAAAGTCCAGCAGCCTACAGATATCAGGCCTTGGTGGACGAGGGTCACAGACAACTAAGGGTTGCGTGGAGGTAGAGATAACCTCCAGAATTAGCTTTAAACATGAGACTAGAGCGGCTGTGCTTCCTTAGATAACGGTATTGCAGTCAACAATTGTAGTGTCCAGAGATTGGGGACATCTGGAGAATCTGCAGTTAGAAGATCCTCAGTATTATAAGCCCGGTAAGATTGATATATTACTTGCCGCGGACATAACTATGATGAGCGTGACTAAAGGTAAAAGAATTATGGGGAAGAAGGATGAACCTGTAGCAACGGCTACGGAGTTCGGCTACGTGATTACGGGTCAAACCGTTCAAGAGAGAGAACAATACTGCCACTCGATGACTTCAGAAACAAGTATAGGTGAGCAGCTACAGAAGTTTTGGGAAATTGAAGAAATTCCCCAAAGGCCACTGCTAACCTCTGATGAGGTGCAGTGTGAGAAAATATTTAAACAGACCACCACCCGAGCGGCGAATGGTAAGTTTACTGTGGTAATGACACTCAAGTCCGAAAAACCTGATTTAGGACCATCGAGACAAATGGCCCTACGTCGGTTACAGGGACAAGAAAACAGATCGGCTAAGAACCCAGAATTGCGGGATTTATACTGCGACTTTATGAGAGAATACATAAGCTTGGGTCATATGACAATGACCAGAACTGAGAATGCATTAGATTATTATTTCCCGCATCATGCAGTTGTAAGGAGGACAGCACTAACGACCAAGTGCAGAGTTGCCTTTGATGGTTCAGCTAAATCAGCAAATGGCAAGTCCCTACATGATAACCAAATTATGGGAACAGTCATTCAGGATGATTTGGTGGCTATAATAATGCGCTGCAGATTAAATAAGGTAGTCCTGAATGGAGACATAAGTATGATGTATAGACAGATATACATAAGAGACGAACAGAGAGACCTCCAACGAATTTTGTGGAGGGACAGCCCTCATGAACAAGTAAGGTCATATCGTCTTAATACAGTTACGTACGGAACCAAAAATGCGCCTTGGTTAGCCAAAAGGTGTTTAAACCAGATTGCGGAGGATGTAAGAGAGAAGAATCCTCATGCTGCTGAGGTGATTGAGAAATCATTCTATATAGATGATGTGTTAGATGGCGGAGACACAGCCGCTGAGGTAATTAAGTTACAAGAGGATGTCAGTTCTATCCTCCTAGAATACGGGTTTAGTTTAAGAAAGTTTGCCACCAATGAGCCAATGGTCATTTAGGCTATAAGAAGTGATAGTAATAAGGAAACACTATTAACTAACCCAGAAAATGTCATAAAAACATTGGAAATCCAATGGGACCGGGAGAATGACACCTTCTCTTTTAAATTTATTTTAAGTTGTAAACCAGCGCAGACGCGAAGAGAGAATTGTTGAGTGAAATATCAAGGATCTTTGATCCATTAGGATGGGCTGCGCCAATAATTATAACGGCAGAAATTATCTTTCAAGATTTGTGGAAGACGGGAATGGAGCGGGACAGTGAGATTCCCCCAGAAACGCAATTGCTATGGACAGGGAATGATAACGCTGAGATTTTTTCCGTTGCTGGTATCGTTATGTTATCAGCAACAGATTAACCGTTGGGGTTATTGAATCGGTTACCCAGAGAATTTCGTTAGTGGCTATAACGTTAGTAGATAACGGTTGCCGA
>JAQFYD010002102.1:0-10397 GCA_034694225.1 Bourletiella hortensis
TTTTTTGGTGAAATATTTGTAGGTGTGTGGTACAATAATAATAAGTGTATTCACTTGTACACAAAGGTGTAGCTGCTACATAAATGGACGTAAAAGTAGTAGTAAATTGGATCTCCTTAAAGCATTAGCAAAAGAGTGAAAGTGAGGGACCATTCGGAACAAGGACCATGTGGTAAGGAAGAGAAGGAGAAGAAGAAGAGGATGAAGGGAGTGGGTAGTTCTGAGGGACAAGGGATTTTTGAGTTGTTTCTTGCTTAATCATACTTTCATCATCATCTCAGACATAAATTTGTTATGTTAAAAATGCACAATAATTACTGTGATCACTTTCATATAGACATACTCGGTCGATAGTCACCAGGATTTACTACTACACAAGTCATTTCCTCATATCGTTAATACTGAATCATGTGATAATAATTCAACCATTTTTTTCTGGTTTTAAATTACATTCTTCTGCGGAATCAATGCCAGCGCGTACCTGTGCACTAAGCATTAATATAAACGTTAATGACTTAAGCATAAATATCATCACATTACACTTACAAGTCTCCATTTCACCAATAATAATAATCATAATAGTAATTGCATCATGTATATTTTTGTATATTATACCAACATGAAAAATATTCGGCCAACAGAAGTTAGCTTACTTCCTGGTAGATTAGATTGTTTTCAGAATTTCTGCGTTCGTCTTCAAATCAACTCCGAGGATGGAGGATATTAATGGGAAATTTTAGCAACAGAAAATGGACGCCCACATTACAAATGTGTGTTTCGTAACGGACAGGAATAATAAAGACTGAAATTTCATGAAGACATTCGAATTTTTTGTATTCACAACCAACATTTCTATCATGAAAGATTCAAGGTAATCCTGTCCTGTCTCGTTACTGTGCGCTTGGCCTGTGTAAACACTATCCTTTACATGAGTTAATAATCATAGTCAAAAATAATTTCTATGATAATTAATAAGTTGTGATGTGGCAGTCATAATTAGCAACCAGCTTGGATGGAATGACCCCGCCGCAGTTAACCATTTATATTCGCCAGTGCGGAAGTTTTCCCGTCATTGGAGTTACTTGTCTCCATCTGACTTTCACTATTGTGAGCATACCAGCTGTCCATTCATTCGCCAGCAATTGATGCTCACCGGGGCCGAACAGTTTCTTTCTATGGACACTGGTATAAAGGCGATTGTCGGAGTCGGACACGTTTGCGAATTATTATTGGTTAACAGTTCATAATAATGCCTCTGTTCCATCCTCGCCCGTTGCTCTTCAAGACATATCCACCAGATTACATAACAGTCAATATCATTAAGGTGAAAGTATTATAAAGAGGTTCCTAAAGAATGTGCTCTAATAAGCAGAGATCAATACCTGATATACCATTTGTTGGTAAATGAGAAAAACAAACACGTAATGTTAACTGAACAACCATGACTTAAAAATATTTTCAAGACAAGACAAGCACTAATTATTGTTGTTACACATTCAAACGTTTATCAATGAGCATTATTGAAACAATGTCGTTCTTAGCTTCTGTGTGGGGAAAAATAAAGCAGAAATTAAAGAAGAGCCTGACTATGACATTCTTGCGTAGCCAAGACTTTTTGGTAGCTTTTGGTCAGTAGCATCAGAATTCTTCCTCCTAGCATATCTAACCTACCTGCAGCTGGGGAAAACCTAAAATTATCTTATCGCACACTTAAACCAGATTTACCAGATCAAATGCCAGATCCCAATAGATAATCCAAACCGCCTTTACAAACAAATTCATTCAGTGCAAATTTGCCCGTGATTCGCATTCATGCCCCTTTAAGTTTTATTCATCATCTCTCCACAGTGATTGCGTTCAACTCAAACCCACATGCGAATTACCCACAGCTGATTGCATTCCTCTATCATTTCTAATGTTTCTGAGCATTTGTGACGGGATTTACCAAAGGCTACACCTTGAGCTCGCCTAAAACCAATTGACAAACCCTCCCAAAACACTACTAACTCAATCCATATTTAACTGCGACGAGAGGAATGCTACTTAAAAAAAATCCTATATAGAAACTTATATATAAACAAAAATTTGTACACGCTGAACAAAACGATTCGAGACTAATAAGAACTATATGAACTAACTAAACTCGAAAAACGCGACTGACTTAGTGAGCGATGCGACGGGAATCAACGAATGTGAAAAAAAATTGAGCACGTTGAAATACTTCCCTTAATAACAATAATAATAATAATATAAACATACATGAACAATAACATTACATACTTAAATACAAATACAAGTGTGACGCAAGTGAGGCCAGAAATGATTAGTATCATAACAATAATGAATGAGATTGCTTTTGCAGGGATTGCTATTATGACAGTCATATAATGTGTGTTGTGAACTATAATATCGGACGTATTTCCTTTCAAAGCTTACTCTAACATCATCATCATCATTAAATAATAGCTTTGAAAAAAAAACAAGAGTAACACATGTGAAATGTGCGGAAAAATGCCATAAATGCGGCCAAGTGACTGTAAGAGGAGTAATAACAATAATAAATACAATAGTGGGGAAAGCTTATACACATTTGTATGATGAACATATTATATATGGCACAAAATAGATAAATTCTACAGTAAACTCAGTCAATAATTACAACCACTATGATTATTTCCACGCCCATAATGTCTACGCCTTGCTTTGCTTAATATGCCACTCTGTATCTCAAGGAGGTTTGTATGTTGTTGTTGTGAATATCATTGTAAGTGCGCTTTCTCTACAAGTTCACAACAAAGTTCACACACTCGCTATTTTAGGCTACTAGAAAATACCAACTGATTTATCTATACCGGACTACCTTTTGGGAAATTGCTTGGTTGGATTATAAGGAAAACTCTAATCCTAAAGCGCTATCCACCACAACCCATAATATTAATGGTAAAAGCCAAAATACAAGGGTTCCTAGGATATTGATAGATAATGTGTTATCTATTCCCAAACACTACTACAGCTTTGTTTCTCATTCAACGTAATTCCACAGACTCCTTTGTACTAATGTAACTTGCGCATTGTTCAAGAAGCATTCATCATCAATGTTGAATGCCTGCATTAACACGTCGTATCACACTACAGGAATTATTATAATAAGTATAAGAATCTCGTAGTGCAACTCTACTGCGTTCCCTCTTTTCTTTTTATGTTAATAATAATATTACTTTCCTCTGATCTTTCTTGAGCTTCCCTTATATTCATGTTGCAACCTTATTATTATTATTGTTATCAAACTGTTCTGAACGCGTGATGGACTATAAAGCGACTACTCACACAAACACTCACGAAGAGACAACCTGGATCAACCTTGATTTATGTATGCTATTTTTATGGACGTACTAAAATCCTTGAAGATACACAAGTAGCATATTTATGCTGTTGTACAATATCATGGAGAAAAAACAAAAACAAATTCGTAACACCATAGGGACACATGAACGGGCCACTCTAACATACTTGTTCATATACCAATCACCACATAGTTAAGAGTGAAAATTATTCACTCACTCCAAAACTGATATCCTCACTCTGAATGTGGAACTTTCACCCAGCCCTCCATTCATCATAAAATTATATGAGATGGGTAAATTGTGCACGCAGTCAGAGTAATGAGGATGTTAAAACGTTGAAACTCTTGAAACATACATTCTTCTTTGAATTCTTGAAACTTCTTCTGTGAAACTAGTTTTTTTCCGGATACTCAACGACATTTAATGATCATCTTCGTAGCAACGCGACGACGACAAGGATGCTTGCTAAGGTGAAAGCCAAAGTATTAGATTGGACGCGGAGCATGAAGTCCTTCTACATCGGCACCAACCGGTGGCCAGTGGTCCGTATTACTAGGTCCCCAGTCATGAAGACCATTAGTAAGAGAAGGGCGGTGAGTTAGTCGATGAGCTATACTAAAGCCTCCACTGCCTTCCAGTTGTGTCAATACTATTATCACTTGCCTACAAAATAAATTTGCATGCATGAAGTAAGCTCATAGATTAAGGTTCAATACAAGTGCATTTCTGGAATGGTGAGGTCAAGTTTACCTGTGAAGTGGAGGCACTGCATCAACAGTTTTCAACTGACTTCGAGTAGACACAACATTATAGCTCTCTTGACAATCACATTTAACCTGAATCCATTTGTCGTCATGACGATTTTCCACAGCCACTACGAGGCCAGCCCAACCTTTGGTCAAATAATAGGCTGTCATCCCCTCTCTACCTTCGTGACGCTGTCCACGTTCCATTGTCAACCGGATGATTGCATCTGCTAACATATATGGAGGAGGAGCTATTTGGTCTGACAACACTTTCTTGGACGAGTGTAAGGACATCACATAACGCGGGTAAGGCGAGTCTCCTCCTGTGAAACAAAGTAAAAAAGAAAATTTTTATGCCTTATATTAATACCCAGCCAAATGGTATTGGCGAACATCCAAAATATTACTTGGACCTAATCAATACTATTTCACCAGCCAAAAGAGCATATTTTCACTGAATGAGCAGAATTATTGACTTTATGAGCTCGATGAACTTACTACTATGCCAGTGGTTGAATGCTAGCGGCACTGCGAGATAAAATCCAGGCTCAATCATTTTATGGCATCCTACGAAACCCCGAACTTGTCGTTTCGAGTGCTCAACCAGACGACCCAGGACAAGCTTTTGTGAATCACTCTGACTCGTCTCGAGTCCCCGGAATAAAACCACGCACAAATCCAGTTGGGATCGTTGAGACTTCTCAGAATTTCTGTGAGACAGCATAGGGATGTAATGAGTTAAGTTATATGGACCAATTACATGACAATGGAACACTAAAAATTACCACCCACCTATGACCTTCTTGAAAGAGCGAGAGTTCAATTTCAGTAGCCTCCATCACAGTAATCAAAATACATGAAAGATTCTGTAAATCTGCAAAAGGTGGAAGTATTCCCTGAAGCCGTCTTTCGTGCCAACCGTTCCTAACTTTGCAGACGTCAATGCAGTCAAAATATCTAGACAAACAATAATAAAATTAGCACATCAAAACTTTAGGATCGTAAGTCAGTTCAAGGCAAAGAACTGCTGTAACAATGGCCTGAGTATTACTTTAGCATGTCATCGAATGATATCCAAAAAACGCCATCATCTGCTCCATGAGGCATGAGCTGATCTCTCAAATCGGCAGTCCACACGCTTGACCCGTCACTCCAGTCACCCTTCCAGCTATAACGACCCCATGGGTTTCGAAGCCTTAGCAGTCTACAAATACAACTTTGTCATTAAAACCCACGAAATCCATGTCTATGAACTGATGCA
The DNA here is from genome assembly GCA_034694225.1 of Bourletiella hortensis. NCBI lineage: Eukaryota > Metazoa > Arthropoda > Collembola > Symphypleona > Bourletiellidae > Bourletiella > Bourletiella hortensis. The sequence goes on from JAQFYD010002102.1 coordinate 5,352, forward strand.
CTAAAGCAAGGGGGCGAGTTTACGTACCTCAAACCATTGGATCCTTCAACATTCAGAACAGAATATGCATGCCTTGGTCGCAGACCTTTCTCACGATACTCATCTTCATCAACTTTCATATTTCCTCCACCACAGGATGCACCCATTAGAAATCTGGCCGCATGACAAGACAGTAACTGCGCCCACACTAGGTCGCGATCAAGCTCCTCATCTGCTCCACTCTGCAAATAATAAAAAATCAATTAGATCTCCCAACCGCTTACCTTTCTTTATTACCACGCATTACTCCCACCATTAAGTCCAAATAAAATAGGTGATTCGATAAAACTAGATCATCACGTCAGCAAGACCAATTTCAGTATCACTCAACGCAACAATAAATGGCTTGTTTACAGTTGCAAACTTCTTGGCAAATGCAGTAAAAATAGGACATCTTTCATGGAGAACTATAACAAAATTATTTACCTGCAATGGAATGCTTTCACATGGGCAACCAGTCAACGTAGCTAAACCCTCGATTGCCCTACCCGATACGAGAGCTTCATAGCAACCATGAATTTTCGCTACGGCCTTCTCAATTAGAGGAACCCATAACTGCCTTCGTTTTGCCTATAGTTTTCATCACAAACAAGAAGAAAATATACTTTCAAACTCTAATAATAGCAACAACAGATCGATGGCAAAACTAGTCATTATAGTACCATAACCATACCTGAGAATACACTAGTCTCTTTCTACGATCGCAAGGAAGTAGGTCGTCCACGATCACAGTTGTCCACGAACCATCTTTGCACAGACGAATAAGGTAAGCACCCACGCGGGACATGTCTCTCGTCACTAGGATCTTCTCCACTAATTCCTTCCTTTCTGCAATCACGGCCAGTGCACTAAGTAACCAACAGTTCCCCAATACACCTGAAATTGTCAAGAAGTAGTATTACTTAAACTGCCCCACAAATGCACCCCAACATCATCGTCATTATAATAAATTGCTACTGAGGGTATAATTATCATTTACCTTGAGAGATATCTGATGGAAGTGGTGTTCGGAATACGGCCCAAGGAGTTAATTCACTTCCCTGCTCCGTTAGGATATCCTTTGGCCGAAGCCATCGGGCTACAAGGTCACTACTAGAACCTGGAGTGTTAGGATTGTAGTAAAGAGATTTTGGTGCGGGTGGAAAGGAGTCATCGACGAAAAAGTCTCCACTCTTTTCACAAAATGCAACAATGTCCTGGTAACGCTGCCGGGTCCCTTTCTTGGTACTGGTCACATTTGGCATTGCCGAAACTCCTACCCCCTGAGGTTGTGTCTTTTTCGGAGTTTGACACATTTCACATATCGTAGATTTAATTGGATTCTTGAATGTACATTGCCCACAGGACCATTTCTTCCTTCCATGTGCGTTCGCATTCTGAAAAAATCATCAGCATCATCATTATGGAATCAATAGGTCAATACGGGCCTAAAATCGTCACCTATTCATCATCATGATGGTAATTAACAGCGAACCTCTTGCATTGGGCATATACATGACAGGCTACATCCATTTAAATGTCATCCTTGAAGTATTTGCTTTTGCAGCTGAATGCAGATGCCCCAACCCACCAAAAGTAATCAGTGACAGTAAAAAGAGAGCATTGCGTGGAAAAACTGGCAGAAAATAGAAAACAAGTTGGCAAGTGTCCACTGCTGCGTGTCATCATAAATTAGTGGCTTTATGGATGAATGGGAAAAGCTCTATTACTGAGCATACACAACCTTGACATAAACCCCAATAAATTTTACAAAGATAAACCTAGGTCAGTAAATATGCTTTGTGTGATGTAATCAGATACAACTACTTGAAGTTTATAAAAGACAAATAATGCAAAGATCTGTGGATTAAGACGTTCAAATATTTACCTTGTGATCTTTGTTTTTATCCCACTGGCAAGCCTGACACCGGTGGGAATAAAGAGGGTTTTGAAGGGTGCACAATGGACAGCACCAGTATTCTGCCACGGCAACTGAACGTGGCCTTTCGACCTTTTTCTTTGGCCGAATTTTACCCGATGTGATGGCTCCGTCATCAGTCACTCGGTTCGTACCACAGGCTTCACAACTAACATTACAAGGGTCATTGGCTAAAGTACACGTGGGACAAGTCCAACGTTGAAGCACAGCTAAGTCTTGAAAGTCACTTTCCAGGCTTAAGGGACCGCTTAATGGTAATGATGACCGTCTATTTTCGCAATGTCGATTGGAAGCCGGCTCTAATATTTCCACATCATTGTCATCATCGTCATCATCAATATCATCATCTATGTAGCTTAGGTTTTCTCCGACATTTTCTTTCTTGCTAAATTTTGACGTTTCAGCGGAGGAGGAAGATGAGGGAAACTTCAGTTCGGAGTCAGAAACGGAAGTCGGATTGCGAACTTGTCTTCCATTATTCCTTTTACCAGAATCTGACTGAAATTTATTGTTACCTTCTGTCACAACAGCTCCATTCACTACAGACTTACGGATTACTTTAGCATAAGCCCGATCCGTTTTTCGTTCTTTTAATACTTTGAGGGATGGGGACATTACTGTGGTGGTGGCGGAGGACTGGCCAGATGTTTCAACTTTTGAACTTTTATATTTCTTGGTCGTATCAGTCTTATTGGGAGACTCAAATGAGGGGGAGGAGGTAGCTGGATTTGTAATTGGGGTGTTAATATCATCATCGGAACAAACGAAATTCTCTCCATTTCTAATGCACTTCTTTTGATTTTCTAAAGATGTACTGTGTAAGTTTAAACAAGTGCCAGGATTACTATTCGATTGTTGTTGTTGTCGTTGCAACTTTGAGATGTCAGTTTGACCGGTGGTAGGAGCTGCGGTGACTTTACTTGGACTGTTTTCAAAGCGTACTGCATTATCTTCAAATATGAGATTACAAGATTCTTCAACGCTAACGGGTGGACTATTTTCACTGAACAGTACACCATTTTGAATAGCATCACTGACAACTCCATTGCTGTTATTGTTGCTGCTGCTGTATGAAGGATAAGTGCACTTGGAAGTGAAGACTGGAGGATTTTGGAATAATCTTTTCTTTGTCTCCCTTTGTGGCTCGGGCTTCTGATTCTCCGTAATTTGCATGGCCGAATCATCATCACAGATGGGCTGAATTACCCAACTGACCGGCATTTTATTCTTTCCCCCTGATTCCTGATTAACTTCGGCCAAACTGGATGATACCGTGGCGGAACGAGTTAATGAGCTCTTATCTGAATTTTCTTCGCTTGCGTTGTTGTTGTTGTTGTTTTTGTTGCACGGCAGTGCATTGAGACTAGATGAGTTACTTATTATAGTAGTTGGACAACTAACACTATTGCTGCTATCTTCGCAGCTACTATTAGCGATGGCAGTTGTTTCACTTGAGATTCTACAGTTCACTGATGAGGATTCATCGTCAACGTTCATAGGGCTAGAACTGACAACCTTCAGACTGTTCTCTATCAGACCAGCAGCAGACGAACATGATGATGATGAGCCAGTCAGAGTCTTCTTCGGGGTTCCAGCTAACAACACTGAATCTTCATCCTGTGAGTTAGATCGTCCCGAACTGGGTGAGTGGTTGTTCTCCTCGCAGCCCACATTTTCATGCGTAGTGCTGAAAATAAAAGAAAACATAGCACATGTATATTTATTTATTTACATTTCCTTCCTACATATTATTCTAATATGCAGTAGGAAAAAAAGTTCTTTAAATAGTACTAATGACATTAAAATGAGCAGGATTACCATTCCGCAGTTTTAGGCTCCTCTAGTCTACATTCAAAAGACAGTCCCTGCTGTTGAAAATGTTGTTCCAGGGATGAGGAGGAGGAAAGAGATGACGATGATGATTTCTTAGTCTTATTATTCTTGCTCACAACAGATTGAGAAGAAGGTCGAGAAGTTAATGGCCAGATGGTAGAGCAGTTGACACAACGAGTTACCTCTGTCGGATTGATGTAAGCACATGCAGGGCAGTGCCATTGAAGGACCGATGCAATCGACCCCATGTGTCTCTCCCAAACTTCTTCTCTTCTTCTACACCCCCCTCATCTTTCTTCTTCTCTCCTGACCTGACCTTCCCCAAAATCTCTGTTGTTCAAGTAGTAGTAGTAGTTAACCTTCCTCAAAGCTTATTATTAATAAGCAAGCAGGAAGGAACCACTGCTGGCGGGGACTTAAATACACCAAGCGGGCTATCATGTCACTTTTTCCACCACTATAACATTATCCCTCCTCTCAGTCCGTTACTTCAGTTCAATGGAAAAAAATCATAACAAACTAAATAGCAGCAGCTTGAGTCAGCCAACAACGTTCCACTTACACAGTTATTACCATTACTTTTGATTGAGTCTCAGTAAGTTAAGCTCTCAAGTTTCTCCATTTCACATATTCATTAGCTATAATAACAATAATGAGCTCCGGCGTGGGGACTGGGGACACTGTGACAGATATATTAGTTTACTGCGTACTGCGTCCATATACTTGTCATTTAACTTGTGTTGTTAGGACTTATTAGTACTAGTGATCTGATAACATTGAGATAACAATAAGGATAGAAGGTATGATTTCCCTTCTGCATGAATTCCTTGTCTTCCGTGGATGCAAAAGTGAGCAATAATTTTTTCTGTCTGTGACTTGAGCACTTTTTCTCGTGTTTGCTTACTGATGAAAATAATAATAGGAAGTAAGTAATGAGGATTTAAAATAAACTGCGTGTCCCCTTTGTTTACGATTTGACTGAAAGGAGATCAGCTGCCTTGTGTGTACATATAATGATAATCTGATTCGATGGTGGTCCTCCGTCTGTCTTGCTTGCTCGCTGGCTTACTTGCTCTCCCAGTCAGTAGTCAGAGGCAGACTACTTCGCTCTTGTATGTGCCTCACTACTTGCACCTCATCCACAACATACTGTAGATGTAGCAGTACTTCCCAATGGTAGCAAATGTAGACGATATAGAGAATTTTTTTGAGGTACAGGAACGAGCAGTGGTGGTAGTACTCCCTCTGTGTATACA
>JAQFYD010002103.1:0-10395 GCA_034694225.1 Bourletiella hortensis
AACAACAGCAAAGGTTACGAAAGGAAAAACCGAAGTTGGATTACTATAAAGAGAGATAAATGAATGCTTACGCTTGAATTTTCCATCGAACTCTTAAAACACCAACTCTTTGTTCAGCAGGAGGTAGGTATACATTGGACATGCGGACATGGCTATAGGGGAGAGCTCCGCTCCAGGAGAAAACAGTTTGGGACTTGAGTTTACTCACTTGTTTCTATGGTAACTCGGACTGCAGACCATGGAATGATTGGGTAGGCTCATATGCGAAAACCTTCGAATTGATTTCAACTGGTACTGGCAGATTTCTTCGGAAGAAAGTATAGGGCTGCATATTCATTCCTCGTAGCATAAGTCTTGTTATTTAATTGACCCTTGTAACCTCATTAGAAGAGAGCTTGGGAAACATGACAACTTCGTGTCATACCTTTGATCTGCCTAGTAGCTACCCTGTCTGACCTGACAGTCTCATATACACTATTTTATCTACCCCTGAGTGTGACTAACTCTTGACTGGGTTCGTCATCTATTGCAAAATGAACTTGAAGCATTTAATGACTGTCATTTCTCCAAACACGGAGGTAAGCCAAACATTCCATGAGTCGATCAAACTTTCTGAGCGCTATAAATGAGGAAGAATGTAACATATGTATGATACTTCTTTGTACAGAATGGAGCTGACAGAATAACGTCTCTTTGCTGGTCGCCAAATAATCTAAAACTAGCAGTTTGTGGAAAGGAGAAAGTAGTATACCTTTACAATGAGCAGGGGGAAGTTAAGGATAAATTTCCTACGCGTCCTTGCGATCCAAAGGTAAAATATGCTTTTAGACAGCTTAGTTGAAAATGGCCGCATTAAACCTAAATTTAAAATTTTATTGAACAGTATGGACCAGGGAGCTACATTGTCACATGCCTCGTCTTCTCTCCAGACTCCACCAAAATTGCAGTCGGTCAAAGTGACAATATCGTCTACATTTATAAACTGGGGGAAGATTTTGGAAAGCAGAAAAAGTCCATCACAAATAAATTCCCTCAGCCAGCATCCGTCGTCACAATGATTTGGCCCAATGAGTTGGAATTTATTTGTGGACTAGTTGATGGAAAGCTCCGTCATACACCGGTCTTGCCGACGAAAACCAAGAGCAAGACTTTCTTCAACCCGGAATCTCCCAACATTTCTCTCGTCTCTAAGTATGTGGTTACATGCTTTCTCTCGTCTAGGTCTAATCGAAAGCTCACTAAATTTTAGCATTTTGTTCATAGTCCCAACGGAACTGAGATAGCCGCTGGCTTTGCAGATGGTCGCATTGTATTGTTTCTCATCGAAGATACAGAAACGCCAACTATGGTATGTCATTCGCCGTAATGGTTGACTTGGTGGGATGCAAAAATGGGTTTTCATGATTGTAATCCTATTTTAGATGGCTACCATACACCATCCTTGTGCCCCGTTTGCTCTCGCCTGGGGAACAGAAAGCATTCTAGCGGGTGGCTGTGACAAGAAAATTCAAGTGTACGACCGTTCTGGAAAGTCAAAACAATACTTTGACTATTCCAGGGATGAGAAGGATCATGAATTTTCAGTTGCTTGTGCAAGTCCGTCAGGACAGTGTGTGATTTTCGGAACGTTCAATCGCCTTCGCATCTATCAGTGGTCAGCAAAGCGAAGGGTTTGGGAGGAAGCCAGTACTAAGGATTTTCAAAACTTCTATACAATGACTGCCATTACTTGGAGAAAGGATGGGACAAGGGTAGCTGTTGCTACTCTTCCAGGTGGTCTCCATTTCTTTGAGTCTATACTTAGGTAAACTAATTATAAATGTAATAAATGTAGGGGTATATAAAAATAATGATGATTCTGCTCATATAATTGTCCTCAGGCGTTCGAAGAATTCCAAATTTGAAGTCACCTACGTAACACCCAGTCATTGCTTAGTGAAACTTACGGGGAGCAATTCAGAAGCGAACATGAGATCCAAGTATAGTGGAGAAATAGTTGATGTGAGGCTCATGGGGAAGGACAAGTATGCCGTTGCTCAGACCATGGAGACTCTCATCATTTGTATGAGCCTTATTTATTATTCAACTGCTCCTACAATGGAAAGGCAATTTTGTTCTGTACTTGTTGTCAGGCGACATCGATAGGAATCTTGTGAGCGAGATCCCTTGGTCAGAGACGGATGATAAAGAGAGATTTTATTTCGACAATCCTAACTGCTGCATGATTTTCAATGATGGTGAAATGATACTTGTTGAGTATGGCAGAGATGAAATCTTGGGAACGTTTCGGTAACGAATTCGCTTCTCTCATTGGAGCATTTCGGTCATTACTGTTGTCAAAATATTTATGGAACGCTTTGCATTTCAGTACGGAACTTGTCAATCCGCACGTGATAAGTGTACGCATTAATGAAAGGCTTCCCAGGCACTCGGAAGGACAACCGAACAATAAAAAATTGGCATTTCTTCTTGATCTGAAAACAATCGCTATCGGTATGCTGTCCTCATTACCTCATCAATAATGACAAAACCGCACCCTAATTACTGTACATTATAAAAATTTTAAAACGAATTTACAGTCGACCTCGAGTACAGCCTTTCGCTGGGACATATTGTCCATGACTCTAAAATCGATTGGCTGGAATTGAATGAGCTCGCATCCAAACTCCTCTTCAGGGATCGTAGGATGAGGCTAATGCTTGTAGATGTGGATACAATGTTGAAGTATACAATCCTTCAGTTCTGCAACTTTGTGCAGGTTTGCCCACTTTCTCCTTATGCTTTCTCTTTGCCCAAGCTCAAATTATTCTTGAAGTTTACCCCATGTAATGAAACTGCTTTTGATTTTTTGTGAATCTAGTGGGTTCCTCAGAGCGATGTAGTGGTGGCCCAAAGCAAACGATGTATCTATGTTTGGTATAACATAGATGTACCTGAACAATGTGTAGAAACGGAAGTAAAAGGTGTAGCTTTTGATGTCGTGAAAGAGAACAACAAGACTTCAGTCCTTATTCAGGATGGAAATGCCATCCATGAGTTTCATTTGGATGAGAGCAGGATTGAGTTTGGAACGGCCATTGATGATGGCAACTATGTTCGAGCAATGGCTTTTCTAGAATCTTGTGAACCCTCTTCGGATACTGAGAGTATGTGGAGAGTGTTGGCCAAAGTTACATTGGACGCAAGAGAGCTGTTGATTGCAGAACGGGCATTGTGTGCTCTTGGGGATATTGCTCGGTAAAAGCTACATACTTTCGAGACTGATTTTGGGGTGAGATTTATTTAATTTTACATTACTTTAAATTCGCCAGAGCCAAGTTTGTCCGAGATACGCTCACAGTGGCAATGCGGGTAGAGCAAGAGGGTTTGGCAGAGCCGGGCGAGGGTGCTCATTGCCATGAGGTTCAAGCAAGATTAGCAATTTTGGATGGCCAGCTGAAACTTGCAGAGGCAATATTTCTGGACAACAATGACGTCGAAAGCGCGATAAGCATGTAAGGCAGTTACCAAAACTCGCTTTCTACGTTATTCTGATAGAGAAACATGAGGAATTTTCGGATTTTCTCCAGGTATGAAGCTATGCATAGATGGGAAGACGCCATAGGACTAGCTCAAGTCAAGGCGCATCCGTACCTGAAAAAACTAGTGGACGATTACTTAGGATTTCTCACGTCTTCTGGTCAATATGAACTTGCTGCTGAATTTTTAGAGCGTAACGGGAACCCTACCTATGCTGTCCAACTCTACCTTGAAGGTGGTCTCCCAACAAAGGCTGCAAAGTAAATTCAATATAACCATAACGCATCAGTTTTTCATCTCCCTATATTCTGTTTGTATGTTTTTCGTTCTGCATAGGCTGGTCATTAGCCATCCTAACATGAATCTAGAGACAGATACGATACATCAGATAAGCGTTGGCCTATTAAACGGGGACTTTTTTGAAGAGTCAGGAGACTTTTTTGACGCAACAGGCAATAAAACTCGGGCTCTGGAATGCTACAAGAAAGCCAAGGCCTATGATAAGGCTATTAGACTTGCTAAAGTGGCTTTCCCCAACGAAGTTGTACCCCTGGAAGAGGAATGGGGAGATTACTTGTCCTCTAACAGGCAATATGATGCTGCGACTAATCATTACATCGAGGCTGGGCGTCTAACAAAGGCTCTTGATGCTGCTATTGAGTCCAGACAGTGGAAGAAAGCGCTGCAGATAATCGAGGTAAGCTAAGGCTATTAACTACCCGCCGTTTCTTACCCTTTAATTTTACCCATGTTTATCCCTACGTAGGCAATTGACGACACTGAGGCCGTGGCTAAGCAGTATCTAAAGATTGGTTCTTACTACGAATCGGTCAATGACTACCATTTGGCTGAGAAATGCTATAGTAATGCTGGAGTACCAACAAGAGCTGTGGACATGTTCACTAAGAAAGGTAAGAAGGATCATTTACAAACTTTCTCCACATGTAGCAGCTGCGAGTTAAATGTGACACTAAATTCGTGTAATAACTATTACAATGCATCATGAAAGGTATGTGGGAGGAGGCCCATCGTGTTGCCACTACTTCAATTCGCGGAAAGGACGAACTAACACAGAAATATATAGCGGAAGCTAATGAGCTCCAACGGCATGGGAAATTTGCTCAAGCCGAGAAACTTTATATTGCTGTTGGGCAGCACGACTTGGCTATCAGTATGTATGGAGCGGAGAAACTGTAAGCTTTCACTGTTTCAAAATTATGGACTGACTTTTTAAAATAGCCACAGACTCATTTGTTTATGTTTCACCTCCACAGCTTTGACGATATGCTCCGACTTGTCCAAATCTACCATCCAGAGCATATGAATGACTCACATAAACATGTGGCTGACATTATGAGGGACAATGATAACCTCAAAGGAGCAGAACAACATTATCTGAAGGCTAACAACTTCCAAGCTGCGTTGGATATGTATCAAGAGAAAGGTCTATGGGAGGATGCATATAGAGTAAGCAGTGAAAGTACAATCACAGTGTTAGAACAAGAGTTAATGAACGAATGTTCACGTGCCCATAGGTTGCACGATCATTTGGAGGCAACAAAGCAGCTCGTATGGTGATCTTTGAATGGGCCAATAGCTTAGGAGGCGAAACAGCAGTTAGGCTCCTTAAAAAGTTTGGCCAGCTTGAAAACTGCCTTGAATTTTGCTGTGAAAATCAAAACGTAAGAAACAGAGGAACACGTTTTTGCTTCGCCAAACAGCTTTTTGTCGGTCTCGTCTAAGTACTGTCCTAATTTTGATGTTGCCTACTAGTTTGAATTTGCTCTGGAACTTGCAACGATTGGATCGAAGGAAAATCTACCTGCTATTCACCTTAAGTTTGGTAAGTTCCTTGAGTCACAGGAACGACTGGAGGAGGCAGAGGCGCAGTACATTGCAGCTGACGAGCCTAAGGAGGCCATTGAAATGTAAGTGTGCGTAAAATTACACAGAGGGGGAAAGACATTAAATCATTGGGGATGTTTAGGTACGTCCGTAACAATCGACTTCAGCAAGCAGTAGACGTTGCGGAGCAACATTCTAAGGACGATTTGCAAAGAGTTTTGCTTACCCAAGCTCAGGTCCTATTCGAGGAGAGGAAATATTCTCAATTTGAAGCTGTCATCCTAAGAGCTGAGAAACCAGAGTTGGCCATAGAGCTATACAAGGTTCTTGACCATTTTCCCTCGGGAACACCGACACAGGATCGTATTGTCAATATTAAAGACCGTTTTGGGTTTTACAGCGCAAAGGGATGTGGACGGAAGCATTCAAACTGTGTAAAGAGTATGCCCCTCAAAACTTGAAGAAACTGCAGGCAGACTATGATGAGAGGTCAGCCATGACCAGCTCTCATGTTGACCCAATGACGGTTATAAACCAGGCCAAAGAATTCGAAAGACTCACGGAGTATAGGCGAGCTATTGATTGTTACCTATCCCTGAACAAGTCGAACTTGGGACATGATCTTGGCCTCCTGGAAAAATGCTACACAAAAGCAGGAGAACTGGCTACAAAGTTTTTGCCCATGGAGCCATGCAAGCAATACGTAACCAAGATTGGACCACTCTTAATAAGTCTCAAGTCATATCACAACGCTGCTGTATTTTACCTTGACACGAACCTCCAGCAAGACGCTTTAGATGCTCTAATTGGCGGAGAACTATGGTCAGATGCGAAGGCTGCTGCGAAAGAAATGGGACCAAAGTAAGTTACAAAAATTTGACAGTTTCCGTCAATATGCTTTCACGTGTAATCTGTCATTCTAGATGGGAAGAGTATGTTCGTCGGAGGCATACAGAGTTCTTGAAAAGTGCGGGTCAAGTGGAACAACTGGAGGACGTTAATTTTGTGGCTGCACTGGATCTTCTGTGTGAACAAGGGCAATGGAAGAAATGCCTGGAGCGTGCAAGGAAGAACGAGGGTTTGCTTCATCACTATGCCGGCAAATATGTGTACCACTTGTTGAAACAGAAACAGCCTGTTGAAGCAATGCATATTTACAATGAGCATGGTGTCCCAGCGAATAAGCACCATTATCCTCTGTACAGAGGAATCTCAGAAATGATTTTTATGGATCCTAGACTGGATAGCTTCGAAAACTGGATGCACTTGCGGAATTTACTATTCCAGTTGGTAAGTGGGTTATCAGGTCCGTCGCTACAATCTGTATTCACACTTACATCCCAGCTTTGCATTCCAGATTGCCTCCATCACAGAAACTCCAGACTGTGGAGGCCATTCTCATGTCGAATTCGAGCACTTTCTCATCATTGTGCACTATTACTGCAACCGAGCAGCCTTCAGCGAGATCCCTGGGCTGGAAACATTGGCTGCAAAATGTTCCGTATCACTGCTTAGGCACTGTGACGTAATACCTGTGGATCGAGCTTTCTATGAAGCTGGAATAGCTTGCAAGGTAAAGTGTGAGGCCTTATTGTAGAAACCCAAAAGAACGGCTATGCTGTTTTGTTTACTAAAAACCAGAATGACTTCCTACTGATTGCAGAAAATTGGATGGGACAGTATGGCTTTCGTATTTTTGAATCATTATTTGGATATACATGATGCTATGGAGGAAGGGGTAACGAGTACAGAAATGTTGGACAATTCCGACATTAAGAATACGGATATTCCGTTGAACGTAGCCCTACCGGCCAGAACATGCATTCCAGAGGATGCACATGATGAAGTGAAAGAATGGGTCTTGGCAGCATCAATGGACAGGTCAATTGCTCAGGTAAGCTACACAATGAAGCAAATGCAGTTCATGTAAACAATATTATTGAATGTGAAATTTTCTGTCGTGAAGGAGCTCCGAGTGGATGAACGAGGTCTGTACGAAGCATCGTTACTAAATACCCATCAACAAAGAATTGAGGATGCTTGCCTAGTAACTGGGTACCCAGCCCTGGGCTCACGAGTAACGTTCCGTGTACCCAACAAGGTAGCCATCAAGGAGGACTGGAATAAGTTATTCATGACAGGAAAGAATGGCCAGTATCCACAGGCTACAGATATTTTAGAATTCATTACCCGTTGGTGTGGTTCAAATCCCAATTACAGTTTATAGAGCAGTGCTGACTAGTTAGTTTCGTTGCATATAGTTCCGGAATAAAAACAGTTCACATTTTCCTCTGTGGTTAAAAATCACTACTACGTTCACTTTTTTATTCAGGTAAGCGCATTTGTTTAGTCAAAGCGTTGTTATTTCGTCATCGTACTACTAAAAAATAAGATGGTTCTCATGTGGATAAAGCTAAAATAAATCGATTGGATACACGTACACCTTCTCGTGCAAAGTTACAAAAGCCAGACAATTTCTATTGACCAGTTTAATTTCACCGGAGCAATTATCATCTTGAATAGCATACGACCCTGCTGTAAAAGCTGCGACGCTATCTTCGAAACGAAACCGCAACGGCTCTTTGCGATCAATAAGGTACGTGTCACCATTCCACGAACATGCCAACATCTTCCCATTTATTTCACTCAGAGAGAGAATTTGGTTGTCCACTTGTAAACTCCTGCAAGAAATTGGCACACATTATGGTACTTATACTTCCTGAAAAACTAAACTGCTTCCCCAACAAAAGTTTTGAACAACAAATGAAAGGAAACTTACTTTTCAATCACATCATTTCTTGCTATGATTATCGTTCCATCCAACGTAGCCACACCGTAAGTGTTATAATCCTTCTCGTCTTCAGAGAGAATATTACCAATTACTTCTGTTGAAATATTTGGATTTTGCATTCTCTTAACATCTAACGGATGAAACTGCATAACTATGTTTTCAGACGGTGATTCGTTGCGCGTGCTGCAAATGCAGTAAAGAGGAAACAACGTTAGAAAATCAAAGTTTTGGGATACGGTACAAAAACTGTTACTACATAAATGATTTAATGTGCTACTTACGTAGGTCGATCAGGTCGATACGCTCGTGAACTTTGAACTGTACTACCTGAGTCGCCCGTAGCACTTGAAGACGTTGTTGAACTGCTGTTTGAGCTAGGTGATGGACGTTTTTCTATAATCTCTGTCACTGTTCCACCCGGCTGACCGACTAGGATAGAGCAAACTTTGTCGTGCCTGTGAAGCCCCACAGATCCGATCTGATTAGCAAACTCCCACTTGTTGACTCCAATAAGTCGTCCTTCCATGGCGTCCAAGTTATCTCCCTCATCCTCACGCTCTTCTGATTTTAAAATGTTTTTGTAATCGTCCTGCTGATAAGAAGCAATAAAGTATTAAATGCTACTATTATGCTGTAATAACTGAATCTTGTACCCACGTTCGAGAGTAGAATTTAAAGAAGGGATTTTACAAGTACTATTACTTACTGGATCTTTTTGCCACTGATAGGTGCGCAATACCCTGTCCGTAAGGCCAACAATCATTTCCGTGAGGCCATCCTGATTGACATCACCCAAATGTAGGGTTTTCGTATTCGGAGGAATGCGTTGCGAGTGGAAAGGCGACATCACAAAATATTCTGGCGAAAACTGAAGAGACCCTTCAGAATCATCTTGTTTCTGACTACTAGTTGTCTCGCCCTCGACGTCAAAAATGTGGCACCACCCTTCGATTGTAACAACCACAAGAAAGTTCTTCCCAACGTTCAGTAAATCCCCCACGGCAATAGCGGCGATGGTTCCCAACTCCGATGATGCACAAACACATTTCCCATCACGATAAATGGCCAAGTCGCCATTGGAATTTCCAAGAATTAGTTCACTGAATCCATCATTATCACAATCTCCTAAGCAAATAGCATTCTTTAAAATATTCCCAGAGAATTTTAATTCGACGCAATCGACTAGTGACAGGGTCTTCATCTTGTCCCTCGTTATATTGTAACTTCTACTGATACTACTTCCGGCTTATCATATCACTAAAAACTAACAGCTCCAAATGACACCGTCATACAACCATGAGCTAAACAAATGATCCCACTTTTCTCCCGAAATATACTTTAAGCGCAAAACCGGCAATTATTATAAATCATCAGTTAGATTAGCACACCACGCGATTGATACTACAGTCTTATTACACTAAGCAAAGATTAAGTCTCCTTCTATCCACTGGCAAGATTTTTCGGATAGTTTTCCTTATCACTATTCTTATCCTCCACGGAGTTAATACTGTTGTTACTCGTGGTAGCGGATTTCAACGGCAGTTTCTCATTCAGCATCTGCCATCGATGAGGTGGCCACACTATACATTTAGCTTTTGACTTGATCAATCCAACAGCCACAGGTCCAAAGACATTTGAATCTAATGAATTGGCACGATGATCCCCCTCAATCCAGCAATGTCCCTGAGGTACCCTTACATATGGCGATTTGTAACCATGAGTTTCCACAATGTCACCCTAAAAACACATTAAAAAACAATAATTCATCCATCCACACAATTTCCCCCTCCAACTATAAAATCCATAATTTCCATCTCTTACCCCCAACGCAATAACCCTTTTAATCAGTCTTTGTCTCGGCTCCCGAGGTGAAATAAGTGAAACAATATCACCCCTTCCAATGTCATCAAAAGAGTTTGTCGTTATTGGCCAGTTATACAAAAATACGTAATCAGTCGAATTATGCTTTGGATTAAGGACCGGTTGCATGGAATGACCCTCAACCTTGGCTACATATCCAACAACATCTATCAACGTGATCCCACAAGGGATGCTAAATGCCAGTGCCTTCAAAAAATATTTTAAGTTCCCTTGTAATTGACTAAACATTGAAGAAAGAACCAAACCAAGCAGTAACTTTCAACTTCTTCAACTCTTCCCGAATTCCACCACCGTGTCCCTTTTCCCAAAATTCCTTCTATGTAACTATCCCTGTAACTCTCCCTCAAATTCGAATCCAA
>JAQFYD010002104.1:0-10394 GCA_034694225.1 Bourletiella hortensis
TCGATATATACGAAGTGCTGCAACCCAATTTCGTTACACATGGACGATCTTATAAGGACCATCGAGGGTCCTAAAAAGTAACCCTGAAAATTGCAGGTGTTCGTAAAACTAAAAATGTTTTTACTGTCAAAAACTTGCGTACTGTTACAGATTTGAGCCTGCCTGCTCAAACAATTTACGCTGATCAATTGAAAGAACATTGGCCATATCTGAATGAGGCAGATTTGATTAATTTGATTAATGTTAAACCTTTGATTTTACTTGGTTCAGACAATTCCAACTTGACCGTGGGGAGGAAGACTCTTGCGGGTGGAGAAAATGGCACAGTTGCGACCAAAACTCTCCTTGGATGGTGTGTACACGGCCCTACTGCCAAAGTTTCGGTTGTTGAGCATGTGCACTTTCATTATGGCCAAGAAACGGCTGATGATGATTTGAACAAGATGGTTCAAGATTCATTTTTAACTGAACATTTTGGTGTCGCTTCAATTAAAAAAATTCCACGATCCATAGACGAAGAACGAGCTGAACTTTTATTACGAACGACTACTGAACGGATCGGTGAGCGTTTTCACACCGGTTTTTTCTGGAAATGCGACAATGTTTCATTCCCTGACAGTAAAGGAGATGCGCTTCGTCGACTCAAAATTATGGAAAGAAAGATGGATGCTGATGTAAAACTTGCAGAGTTCTACTGTGCCAGAATTCAAGAATATGTACAGAAAGGCTACGCAAGAAAATTGAATTCTGATGAGATTTTGAACAAGTCACCGAAGACTCGTTATATTCCACATTTTACTGTCTATTACGAAAACAAAGGAAAGTTCCGACTTGTTTTTGACGCAGCGTCCAAATCTGGTGGCGTAAGTCTGAATGACGAGCTATTAAAAGGACCTGATTTACTGAAATCTGTTGCAGCCATTTTATTGCGGTTCCGTCGTTACAAGATTGGCTATACTGGCGACGTGAAAGAAATGTTTCACCAAGTTTTGATCAAGCCAGAAGATCAACACAGTCAGCCCTTCTTGTGGCGAGGAATGGAGCGTAGGAAAGCGCCTGATGAATATGTTATGCAAGCGATGATCTTTGGCGTAGCTTGTTCACCTGCTTCAGCTATTTATGTAATGAACCGAAATGCAGAAGATTTTCTAATGGAGTTTCCTGACGCTGCACAAGCAATTCAAGAGAATACATACATGGACGACACGATTGATAGTGTAGACCACATTGAAGATGCGAAAAAACGAATTCAAGATATAATTGAAGTGAACAGACGAGGAGGCTTTCAGATTTGTAACTTCATTTGCAGTTCCCGAGAAGTTACTAAATCAATCCCTTCAGAGTTACGAGCAAAAAACTGGAAAGATTTAGATTCTACCACAGCGCTACCTACCGAACGAGTTTTTGGGCGTATGGTGGGATCCCGAAAATGACAGATTTACATTCAAAGGAAAATACAACAAAGTTGATGACAAGCTCCTGAAAGGGTTACGAGTTCCTACGAACTGTATGATCCGTTTGGATTTATCGCACACTTCAGCGTCAAAGCTAGAATTTTGTTTCAAGAGATTTGGAAGGAAGGAACGGGATGGGATGAGAAGATTCGATCAGTATTTGAAAAATTCTGGTACAAATGGTTAGAAGAACTCCAGACTGTACCCAAGGTTATTGTTCCCAGATGTTATTCCAAGTTTCTGACCGCTGCACAAGACGTTCAACTGCATATTTTCAATGATGCAAGCGCCGAGGCTTTTGCTTCCGTCGCTTATCTTATCTCTCCGTGCCCGTCATGAAACTAAAATTGATGTTTCTTTTATTTAGGGTAAAGCCCGTGTGAGACCCCTCAAGTCATTGTCAATCCCACGGATGGAATTGCAAGCGGCTTTAATGGGTAGTCGTTTTAAGAGGACCATACAAGAGGAGTTGCAAGTGAAGATTGATTCGACCGTCCTTTGGTCAGACTCAAAGGCCGTCGTGTACTGGATCAAAGGTACGAAGCAGTTACCAAGATGGGAAGCTACAAGAGTTGCCGAAATTCTGAGCTTGACAAGTACTCAACAACAGTGGCGGTTGGTACCTGCCGAAATGAATCCTGCTGATGTTACAACCCGGAAGGACACCAAGACTGATTTTTTCCTGTTTGGCTTGTGGCTCGGAGGGCCGGAGTTTCTCAGAGCGGAGGCACAGAGTTGGCCTATTTTAGGTCAACCTTGCTCTCTGCCTGCAGAGCTTCGACTTGAACCGGTGCTGCTGACCATGACAGATGACAAGACACCTTTAGCTATACCTGACCCTTCAAGATTCCACAGTTGGGTCAAGTTGAATCGATCCACTGCGTGGATATTAAGATTCATGCGTAATTATTTCAACAAAGATAAAATTTCTGGCGAACTTCGAGTTTTGAAGTTAAAAAGAGCTGAGCTGCTTCATGTGAAACAGACTCAAGCCGATGAATTTCCTATTGAAATCAAATTGTTAAAAGACGACACGAAAAAAGACTCTCTACCTAACGAGAGCAAACTTTGTAGACTTTCAGTTTTCATTGATGATGATAATGTACTGCGGCTTAAAAGTAGAGCAAAACTCTCGGCCGACCTGAATGACGAATCAAAATTCCCATTTATTTTAGGTTCAAGTTCTGTTTATGTGAAACTTTTTCTCGATCACCTTCATCGACAGATTTGACATCAAGGAATTGAGACGGTGATTTACCTATTAATGGAACGCTATTGGATTCTAGGAATCAGAAATGCAGTTAAGAAAATAGTTCGTCTGTGTCAATTCTGTGCCAACCAACATGCTAAACCCTGTGAGCCCGAGATGGGACTTCTTCCTGCTGGTAGTCAACAAATCTGTACGGCCTTTTGTTAGTGTTGCAATGGGACCTTTTCGGTCCCTTTCACGTTACTGTTGGACGTAAGCACGAGAAAAGATATGGCTTAATCTTTACATGACTATTCGAGCGGTGCATCTCGAGATGACCGAGGCTATGACCACGGACTCGACACTAAATGGAATTCGACGGTTTATGGCTCGACGAGGTTGCCCACGGGAATTTTACTGCGACAATGGCCAACACTTTCGTGGGTGTGAGAGAGAACTTCGTGAGCTAGCGAAAAATTTGGACCATGATGAACTACAGCGATCCATGTCAACACATGGAATTGACTGGAATTTCTCCCCTCCTGCTACTCCTCACTGGGGTGGTAGTTGGAAACGTTTGATCCGGAGTGTCAAGACAGCACTCAACGCTATTTTAAAAGAACGTTTCCCGAAGCAAGAGACTCTTTCTACTCTTTTAACCGAAGCTGAATACATAATTAATTGTCGGTCTTTGATACATGTGCATGTCGACCCAAATGATCCAGAGGCTCTTACTCCCATGCACTTTCTCCTTCATGGTGATGCAAGAGTTCCTACCTGGAGTGATATGAATGCTGATCTACGAAAACAATACCAAGTGGCACAGATTCTGAGTGACCACTTTTGGTCAAGATGGGTGAAGGAGTACCTTCCCACATTAAATTTACGGCCCAAATGGATCACTCCAGAGAAACAAGTTGATGTTGGTGACGTGACCCTTATTGTCGATCCTAATGGTCCACGAAATTCATGGTCACTTGGAATTATTGACCGAGTGTTTCCAGGAAAAGATGGAGTTGTTCGAGTTGCGGATGTCCGTACCAAGGATGGTGTCTACCGTCGCGGTGTCCGTCAACTGGTGGTACTTAATTTTAAGAATTGAAAAAGTGGACTTTGTCCCCTTTTTGGGGGCGAAGAATTGTTAGAAATATTCAGTGTTGCTCATAGTGATATGCTGTAGCTGTAGCTATTTGATGTAAACAAGCCTAATGATAATAATTGTAGAAATCGACAGTCGCGAACGAACTCTGCTATCGAACGGTTGTGCGCATGCTTGCTTTTATTATTAAAGCTTCTTATTGTTAAAGTATTGACCTGATTGACCTTGACAACCCCCTTAGTACCCTACACCGGTCGTAGTTGTAATAGGGAAGGTAAATGATTGTGTAACTTGAAGATTTGAAACCAACAAACATCTATGCTAAAAGATATCACGTCGTTTGCAAAAATTTTGCAAGATTTAGTGCGGCGCTGACTCCGTATGCTCCCAGCTTTTCTGGCTTTTCATCTTGTCCCTACGGGTTATGTAACATCTACTGCGTCTGTGGGACCACGCATTGCTTCTCAAAAATCCTAATCCACTACGCTGTGGATTTTGGAATTATTATTCCCATTCCACAATCCACCTCTCGGAAAAATAAAATCCAATTTCCACAATCCAATCCACTGAGAAAATTGTTACATTCCACATTCCATATTTCAATCCCCAATTTTGTCTGTGGCCATTCCAATTCCAAATCCAAATCCCCGAGAAATGATGGATTACGAACACTGCTTATATCTCCGCAAATACAGCACGTAGAGGAATGTGTAGTACATAATTTCAAAGTAAAAAGTGTGAAGCAAGGTTCTATATATAGAACCTTGGTGTGAAGAGTCATTTCAGATGCTGAAGCTCTCATTCATGTGGAACCTTCAATTTCGTTGACCGGGGCCGATTGTTGGAGGGAAGAAATGGGTGTCCTTATGACCCCAAATAAAGATTATCTGAAAATGTTCTCCACACTTTTTCCTTCGATATGATGTGCTGCATGCCTCTACGCCCAGTATGTTCGAAGATATAGGCCTTCAAAGTTGATATTTCTGCTGTCAAAACCTCGTTTAAAACAATGTTAAAAACACAAGTTTTTCGTTGGGGTGCCGAAATATCCGGCATAGGTGGATGGAATTGAATGAATGGCATATCAAACAATTACCCCAAGATTCTGCTATCCGAAAAGTGCTTGCCCGTTTGTGTCGGCCCAGGGGCTCAGAAGTTATTAAGCTTTAAAGTTGTACACCTAACGCTGAAACACCCTGTATATCCACAATGTTTCTAAACGGGACAGGTTAGCTATCACGATATTGCTGTACCTGTACTTACAGCGACGCGAACAGCTCGGTATTTGAAAGCGTGGAACAACAAAATGACTCGAACAAATTCCCTTTTGCAACTATAAGACACTTCCAACCAAAAAACTTCGTCATAAACGCCTGCGGCTGTTACTATTCGGTTACTACGGTAACATGGATCTCTCAACAGACGAGTTTATTCTTCAACGCATCTTACTATTTTTAAAACCTAACCCCCCGTCCAGCTTGTGGTAATTAAGGTTAGATTACAATTGCGGACGCGGACGGCGCAGAAAGCAACGTCAATGATGGGATTGAGAGCGGGCCAAAAGGCCAGCAACACCATCCTCGTCATTGTCTCTCCGTATGCGTCCCTGGATCTCCAATCCCAACGCAGCTTCTATACTATTCACGGCTACCTTACTGAATCCTTCCTCAAAGGCAGCAATTTCTGTCACTCCCAATAACCTCGAATCACCGTGCTGCAAAATGGCTTTTGGTTCTCAAGTTATTTTGACCGGTGGTTTTGAGGTCACGTGTTTTTGGCACAAACATAAAGCAGAACTGCTAGATTTAAAGCACGACTTGCTGAATTTCAGCAGAAAACGCAGATTTTGTGAAATTTTGCTGGAATTTTCAAAGCATTTTCGCAAAATATTGACAAATGGTCCGTCTGCGTCAAATATATTCAAAATTACTGATTTTTGGGCTGAAAAGCCCGACAACTGCGGCTTTTGTGGATTCGGCCGAACAGACGAGGAGCCCTCATCATGCGTATATCCCGCTAACTAGTCGCCCAGATTGCTAAAAACTTTTCTTGTTTTATCACTTATAATTATCTGATCTCAATGTGGCTAGTGCACTTCCCATTTTAATGCAACATTAATATTTTTTAATAAATCTGGTCTCTAAAAAAATTCCCTCATAAATAGCTCGGTAAATCTACAGAAGGGCTGTCCTCGTGCCTGGTGTCCTGGCAGAGTATTTTTAGTCCTCGTAAATGCTGCTAATTCGCGTGATACGGAGATATCAGTGATGTCTGAAACCTACGCATTGCATGCATTGGCACAAGGTGCCCTTGTTCGGACATAAGAAAATGACCCGCTGCACTGATAGCCTTACTTTGAAATATTTGGAGCCAGTAGCGCGACTATTACTCGAGCCAGATAAGTAAGACTGGTAGATCTTTGTCAAGCTTGTGTTTACGCCGAGAGATTTTGAACGTGGCATGCCAAGGTTCTGACACAACCAATAACCTGATTTCTATTCCTTAGGCCAATCAAATAAATTGCCAATATGCTTGCCAATATGCTTGCCAAAGACGGAACTTGGGCGACTTAGTGTCCATCGAGACGAAAGCTGAGCTTGATTTCGTTCTTCGTTTACTCACACAAGTGAGGAATGATCGTTTTGGAGAATCGAGGGATATTTACTGGACCAGCGGAGTCCGGATGCCAGAAATAGTTTGGGAAAAAACTAACACTACTCTTTCTGAGAACGACATGACGAAAGACTTCAGATCATATTTCCAATACCAGCACCGTCTAGCTGGTTTGGCATTCCTTGTCATGCCAAGTATACCCAGAGGAGTTGAATGGCTATTTTTAGATCCAGTAAAGGAATTCAGATTTATTTGTGAAAAGCAGACTCCGGAGTGCAAAAACTTTACCGGAGACACGGGCAAACATCAAAACGCCAGTAAGTCTATGAAGGCAGTGGAAAGTCAGTATTACAAGGTTGTTGTGGGTCCCCAACGTACAGTGTAGCCCATAACCTCTTTCCAGGCGATAGCATGAGCATTGTGACTCAGGAATGATCTATAGCTTCTGTCAGGGCGCTAATATTTTGAGCTAGCCCAAAATAGACTGATCCATACTGGATTCCTGAGGTTTGAAAACACAACGCAGCGTGAAATCGACACATTAAAAATTATGGGCAGAAAACCAGAGACATTTAGATTACGTTTTTGGGGGTTGCGCCCTGAGCAATAAAATTGCCGAAGGAAAAACAACTACTATAGCACTTGCTCCCAACGATTTTTTCTTGCTCTCCCAATATCTCGTGAACGACCGCACCGATTTCGACCAACAATGTGGGAAAATCAATGCCACGTCTAGCTCTACCATCTGAATGTTTTTTAGAAATTTTGGGTCTTAAGGGATCAGAGTAATGACATGTTTGATAGAATTTTTGGACACCGTTACTACGTGTAGTCAAGGATGGCAGACTTTGGCTTCAATGCTAATTAAACGGCAAAACTTTAACAACAATTATCTGCATAAACTCCCCGAGCGATTTTCCCCAAATTATGCAGTATAAATGTGTGCTTACTGTACTACACGGATGGCATAAATTTGGACTGTCCAGAGCTATATTTGTCCATTAAATGCTGGACAAAGATGGGAGTCTCAAAGATTTGTTATGGTTACCAAGATCAAGCCCATAATAATTCAAACAACTTCTAATTTTCTGTCAAAATAGGGAGTCCGTTCTTTTTCGAATTTTGTAAAAATTCATTTAAGCTAGCAACCCCCAAATTTGTGCTTTTAGCACTGTAACTTGTCAAAGTAATCGGCTGCAGCTTAAAAGACACGGTACTGCGGAGATGATTACAAGTTACAACAAGTTACAGTGGGAAACCCACAATTTTTGGGGTTGCTTCCATATAAAACAGTTTAAATTTTAAATTTTGAAACTTTATAAAAGTTGCGAGAAATTCTTGAAAAAGATGTCAAGTTTTTGTCATTTCCTGCCGATCAAATTTTTCAGTTTTTTCAAAATTTGTTTGAATTGTTAAGCCCACATTAGTCATTACCATGGGAAGGAAAACAACATTTCCAGACTTTATCCAGCTTTTGCTGGAATACCAATAGCGGTGACACTTTTAAATTTTGAGTGCTAGTGAATTGCACAATGCAGAATAAGTGTACAAAATTTGCACAAAATCGCTGTTGGGGAACACATTGAAATACGAGCTCAAAGATTTGCGATGTATTATAAATGGGCGGTAAACAAAACCGTCCGTGGATACGTGTAGCAACGATGGCAAAAAATGAACCAAACATCCATTTTCTCGGTACCCTTAAGGTCCACGGAGGTACAAAAATTCAGTTAGATGCAGTTTTACGGGCCATTGACTTTAAGCTATTGAGGTTGGAAATCGGTGCAGTCGTTCAAAAGTTAGAGACAAAAGAAGATTTTAATCGCTGAGTAAAAGCAAAGGAGGTTGGAATTTTAAGTCCGGCGTGAGGCAACCCCCAAAAAAGAAAATTTTAATCGCTGAGTAAAAGCAAAGGAGGTTGGAATTTTAAGTCCGGCGTGAGGCAACCCCCAATTACAGATTACTTCAAAAATACCTCAGATTAAACATTATAGATTACACCTCAAGGAGCTTTTCGAAATTACACATTACAATTACTGTAACCTTGTTGAAAAATGGTACCACGTATGTTGCACTTGAAATTTTTGACATATTATCCGCATTTCCTGTAATTTGGGGTCCGTTTTTTGCGAACTGCAGCTGATGCCTGTACCTTTGCATACAGGAAGCAGTAGTGTATCGTCTTCAAGTTGGTGGAGTTATACCCACTTGAAGAAATTTCCTCTACTATACCGATTTTCCGCAAAACAAGGGCAGAAATGAGGGTCCAAGGTTTGAAGAACCGCCAATTTTGCTCATTTCCAACGCCGAAATGTAATCTAATCTGCATGTAATCTGATCAACGAATTGCTTTGCAGGTCTGATTACAAATTAGTGATTACTCCCGGTTCCCAGAGCTTCATAGATTACACACAGCGATATTACATGTCATGGTGTTTGGAACTCGATTACAGAACACAGATTATGGTAATCTGCAGTCTGTAATTTGTAATCAGAGATTAAATTACTACCTATCTCTCCAGAAAAGCGTTCCTAAGATTTATGCAATACGTACATTAACAAAAAGGCGGCAAAATAGTGAAAACATCTTCCCATTAAGGCGAACAGGCTGCAGGATTTTCCAGGAATCCTGCAGACCGGCGCTTGCATATAATTATGCGAACCGCGTGCGTCGAGGCACATTTCAAAATCCTTTCGTGTTTGAAAGGGCCGTCTGCCGGATCAGGTCCGATCGCCCATTATTAGCGTAAAAGCGGCAGCTGGTTCACAAAGGCGTACCGGAAACTAGAAACTCCAAACAAGTACACACACGCCATTAGCGGATACAGCACGTCCAAAAACGTTGAAATCGCCGTCGCAGAGCCTACAAAGCCGCTGTATAGGATTCGCTAAAAAGGGATGGAGGTCTCTGATCTTTTACAAATGTTATTCCCCAGCTTCGGTCTCACGTAATCGGCGGCATAATTAAGTTTGAAATATTTGCAAGAAACTGTATGCCATTCGCACAATACTAAGATCGAGGATTCTTGATGAATTGTAGCTCTTGGCATAACAAAAAGGCGGCTCTCTGTTTCTCTCTGTGAGTTGATGATTCCACAACGATCTGCAAAAATTAAGACCGCCGATCTTCGAAATTCCATTAACATTCCTCTTTCCTTATATATTAAGAGCGAAGTGAGTATCAATTACTTCTAAATCGAATTATATTTTGAAGACATTTTTTACACGACCATTTCTTTTTTTACCACGGCAATAGTAGAATACAGGTCAGGCGCGGCTCTAACTTGGGATACATCATTCGAAAGCCGCTGTGAAATTGAAATACCCTCAGCTAGTATCGACAGCTCTACATGGAGGACTAAATTGAAGCAAAAGTTTTGAAATGATTTAGACAACACCATCTGACGCCTGTGTTCCTCATACCCAGCCCAAATGCACGATGTGTTGATTGAGTACCCCCTGCTAAGACCAAAGCATGGGAGTTTGGACAAAAATTGTGCCAACAACATCGGTGGACACTTATCTCGGGTATTCCAGGCTTGTGGCATGATGGGTAACCAAACAAACCAACCAACTTACAATGCTTAACACTGAGCACAGTGGCAGCGACCGGGTTGCATGGCAGTTGGCCGCCCCTTCCCTGCCAAGGTCCAGGGCGTGATGCAAATTCTTCAGTAGCTCACCTAAAAGCAAGTGTATAAAGGCGGTCACGATACTGCCCAGCATGATATCTTGGTGAAACAGAGAAGTTTATCGCAAACGTTCTCGCTCTCTTATGCTATGAATCTATTACTCTGAGATAGCAAAATCGATTCAACGCAGCTTCAACGGAGGTCAATTTAGTGCCAGTATCAGCCATTTTTGGGTTCCGTTCTAAGGACAACTCCCAAGCCGAAAAGGTTTGCTGGGCCAACGTCGGCTCGCAAGTTTTCCCCGACGGTCGGAGGTGGCCGGCGGGAAGTTGCAGGCCCTCAGTCGGGATCGGGAAATTGATGGCCCAACGTTGGGCCTCGGCAAGGAGCAGGCCCAGTATCGGCCC
>JAQFYD010002105.1:0-10388 GCA_034694225.1 Bourletiella hortensis
ATGGCAGTGGTTAGTGATCTCAGGTTGGATTTGTTGGTATCATGCCATTGCTCTGTGAAATGAGCTAATAAATAGTGAATTCACCCACAAAGAACATTGCAATTTCTCGCGCTTCGCTAGGATTTCCATACAAATTGTTTCCATTTCCACTAACTTGACTTTCCCTTGCCTTCCTTCATGACCCTTTGGATTATGTATGAGATTATTCGGAAGAGATTCTTACCAGGGAGAAAGGATCCGCCTGGCTTGCTCTGCACTTTCACGTCGAATCGAATCTGAACGAAACTGGTCTACTTTACAAGGAAATTCATTATGTGTTGTCAGAGTTACATTAAGAAGCGTTATGAAGATGTAACCACTGATGGGATAACACAGAAGTTACATGGAGTAGCGGAATACCTTAAGAAAGTTATCAATCAAGTCATGTTCGCACCACTGATGGCTCAAGTCACTCTTGCTGTGAGTATTTTTTGCACCAGTTCTCGCAGGTAAGATGTTATGCAGTGGACAGAAGAAGCAAAAGTGTAGATAGAACTTGCTATAAGTGCAAAACTGCTAGTGGCAATTGATTTTATCGCAGGAACTGTAGAAAACCTAACAAAAACTTGCTTTACCATCTTTCCTCGAGTATTTGATATACTTGAAGTCATGCTAGTAGTAGTAGCCAGTGATAATGTTTGCTACAAGAAACATAATGTTGGCAACATGCAGCCTAGAGGTTCTTGATACTTCAAGACCATGCGGTAACTTGATATTTCTAGAATGCCGTCCTTTTGTCAAGCTCTTGTACTACCTCTTCAAAACTCTCCTACATTCTATTCATCACCACTCAAACGAGAGGTCCTTTTTTCTTTTTTAGGAAGCATGAAGCTCTGAGTTTGCGGTACTCAGTAGTTGTTCTAAGGAAAAAATACTTAGGACAACTATACTTGAGAAACTCGTCCGACTGAGTATTGGAACTGGAAAGAAGCCTTCACTGTAGCTAACTT
Source organism: Bourletiella hortensis (assembly GCA_034694225.1). Taxonomy (NCBI): domain Eukaryota; kingdom Metazoa; phylum Arthropoda; class Collembola; order Symphypleona; family Bourletiellidae; genus Bourletiella; species Bourletiella hortensis. Next base: position 990 of record JAQFYD010002105.1, read on the forward strand.
TATTAAGAGCTATTCATCATTATGGTACTTAGCTTTGCTTTGGCTATTGAAGCAAATCATTCTTGCTGCTGACGAAGTCAGATGTGTAGTTCTTACTACTATTTTCTTCCCTCTGTTTGTCTATTAATGCTTCCAGCAAGACGAGATAATACGGCCACGAGATATGCCTGTCTGACAACCATCTTGTCGGCTTCCTTTATCATGGCACAGTACAAACCGAAACACTCATTCTAAGGCTTTTCTTGTTGTCTTTTTCTCTTCGTGGAATAAAGGCTTCGGGTTGGAACTGACTGATAACCAAAGCTAACTTGCGAATACTTTGAAAAATGTCTATCGCCTGACATATCAAAGTAGTTTGATGCCTTTGAAATGTGTTCATTCAAATATTACGCCATAGCTCCTGATTTTCTCAGTGGAATCAGGTTCTTCTGAAGTGCGGTTGTGATTGGGGTGGTTATAGGCATGGTAATTTCCAATGCAATATTAATATTGCATCCAACCTGACACTATTTTCCCTGTAAAAATAAAGGCCGACCACAGAAGCGTAAAGAAATGATAAGAGCTTGATTCGGAACGAAGGCATTCAAGTTCCAACGGCACACTTTAGTTTAGCGTAGGTGTCAATTTTTGCTGTGAGTTCTGTAAGCAACGGTTGGGCGGGTTCTACATGATGCCACATGCCACTGACTGAGCCGTACTGAGAGTGAAATGTAAAGCTTTATAGAAAGCCGGCGGAAGTTTATGGCTTTCTCCACAAGGAATAAAGTGGATCGCGAATGTATGAAACTGCAATGCGATGGTTATGTCAAACCATGTCTGAATGCGTCTTTGTTAGAATTGGTAGTTGTCTACGGTCGTGCTCGTTTTAATTACTAATAAAAACACGAATCCTTGAAAAAGTGGTTGAAGGGAAGAAGTTCTTTGAAGAAATTAAATCACAGGCTTTGGGATATGTAGGTGCAAGACGAGCCAGTTAATTAATCCATTAATTTTCTAAGAACCTCCAAAATAATTGTACGAATGTGGACTAAGTTTTCACGGTGAAAGTTGAACAAAATATCCTGATTTCAAGTTAATTTGGTCCCATTCCGATTAATTCCGGAGGTGAAAGTGGACGTGGATGATTAGAAACTCGCGCTCGTGCCTTTCGCTAATTTTCCAGACTAAAGTTACATGGATGCTCGCATTATAACTTTCTTACAGACTTTTGAGAACAGTCTACCCGGAACTGTTCCCAGTTTCCGCCATCTGAAATTATTTTATTATTCTCAACACCGCATACAGTTTTAAAGCAGTTAAAAAGCTGTAGTGGAAAAGTTTGTTGAAAAATTAGCAAATTTGTAATTCTTTTGTTGTTGAAGCAAAGGGTATACATCATTATTAGTCAAATTAAATGGAGATGGAGCTGTATGCAGGATGAGCCAGTTTTGGGTGAAGCCTTACGAAAGAGAGACCATAGTGGAAGCCTAAGATAATAATGTGCCATCATGTACAATCATGGCTTAATCCATTAGGAATCAGTATTTGTGGTTTGCTCGGCTCCGTTATATACAGTTTAGAATTCCCTTTTGCCCATATTTTGGACCAGACTACCACAATCTGTGGAAACGTGGAATGAGGCAACTCCATTATGCCTTTGAATCCATTATGGAGTCAGTTGGAATGGACGATTTTGATCGCATTAAGTAATTAACATGGGGATCTTCCTCTCATACCGACTCTCAGACATGGCTATGTTAGCCATTCCATCTCATTATGCATACTCTCAAATAAGCCAGAGAGGTAGTAGGAATAGCTATCTATAGTAGGATCCACTCTCTCTAAATCCTGTGGAACTATCGTACCATCGTTCCTGTCTTGCATTTGGAATGAGAAGCAAAATTTCGGAATCCAATTAACAAGCTTGCATGATTTGCTGATGAAGACGGCTTTCATTCTTGGCTCCATTTCTGCTAAAATAACAAAAACAACAACAGCGAAAATTCGGATGGGTCTGGAATTTCTGGAGCTCGCATTACTTGGCCCCCTCATTTCACCAATAGTGGTTTTCCCAAGAAATTTCCAATTCTTAGCTGGTACCCACTTGATCTCCCCTTTACTGATCCCACAGGTGAAGAAATGTTGGCAGGGAGCTGTGGCTGCACTTGTTCCACCGATTTATTATTTACCATTAGTAAAAACGGCGGTAAACTAACTCGGAGTAGCAGTTGCGGTGTTCTTCTCAAGTTTCCACCAAGAACGTGGGTGGGCCTCTTGGAGTGAGTGTTGGCCCGGAAAACATGACTTTGCGTTCAAGCTTAATAAATACGTAACATTGGCTCTAATTGGACAAAGTTTTAGAACGTCTTACTAAATGAATAAACTATGCAATGACTTACGCTGGTTAAAGCTTTCATACCAAGTTGCTGAAAAATGAACATAGGGCCACTTTGTGGGCGATGACGACGCCCAAGATGTACACTCAAGTTCTGAGAGAAGTACTGTTAGCTAACTTCTACGATTTTCCATGTATGTTTGTGTGCATCCATGCTGCCCGTGGAAACTGGTGATAAGTGTTGAAAGAGAGGATGCCACCAGGGAAAGCTTTCAGCTTGGTTCATATTACATCTTAAATTTGAGGAAATTTTATTTCTTTAGTCAGCATGGCGATGACAGGCTTGGTTCTGATAGAAGTAGACCTTAGATAAGAGGAACCGATAAGATTTATGTAGGCAATAAGCGTAAAGGGAAATGAATCGACCTCATGAGCTGAGTCTCTCTTTTTCCATTTCCTCCATTCCCGTCTGCTCCACGGCATCATCATCACATCATGTTACTCAAGTTATTTGAGCATGTGATCATATGTATACTCCATTCTATCCCCAGGTGTCATGGTTACAGTTACAGTGGCTGAATTGCCCCACAAAAATTTTCACTTCCTTTCATTCCAGTAGAAAAGCTATCCTTGAAAAATAAATGGTATTCTTTATCATAATAATAATAGAAATACTGCATACATGCAAGAATTCTCTCAAAACCAAAGAGAGGAAAAGATTTTTATTTTATAAGGTGACAACCATCACGACGACGACGATAGTCTGACAAAAGAGCAAAGCAGGAAAGGGAAATGAAGGAAATTCTTACTACGCTCAATTATTATTCTAGCCCCCATGCACATGTTTAAACTGACTTTGGTCTTCCTAATGACCATGATAATGTCTATTCCCATCTTCTTCTTCCTTCTCTTCCTTCCACTCCAGTCATTCTTCGTTCAATTACTGGAGTTACAAACGTAAGAGAAAGACATTGTCACTTTAATCAGATTATAACATGCTAAAAGCTATGCATCTTTCCACGTTCTTTCATTTTCGCCGAACCAGCGGACTAAGAGCAAGCTAGTTAGCAGATGGGAGTGTAGTCGTGGCCCAGTCTATGGTGAAACTTAGTAGCTAGATGCATCGCATAGACACCAGACAGACTTGGATGCTTAACTTATATATGTGATTTATGAAATAAAAATTGGAGTAGCAGAAGCGCAAATCATTCTCCTTTATACTGATTATCATTGCTGTCCGCTCACGACGTTACACAGAGTTTAACATGATGGCCACATTCTTCTACTTTCAAAGCTATGGAGCAAAATTGAACATGAGTTGAACATGAGCAGAATTGCCTCTTGATGATTTAGTGGTATGAATTTGAGAGAGAAACGAGCCAGAGTTGGCTGCGAATGACGTGCCAATGAAGGGTAATTAATTAGTCTATGCATTCTAATTACTTCCCCAGTTGATTGCCATCAATATGTTCGGTCGGAGGAGTAAAAGTCTCTGCTCGTCTACTGATTTATTGCTAGCATGTTCCATATTATCGGAAGCTTTGCCCTCCCTATTCATGTTGTTATTTTCATTTGGCTCCTTGAATTTAAGACAGCACAAGTTTAGACTGAACTACAGAGGAAGAAGAAGTTTATGGTGAATGGAAAAGTGACATATGAATGTCAGTTAGGGTGAATCCAGGGTGACGATGTAACATTTGTTATTTCTGATTTTCTTCCACATATTCCTGAATCTTTAATAAACAGGGAATGATACAGAAGAATGAGGCGGGGTAGAGGGAGGAGGACGAGGGCAGTTAATAGGAGCGAAACTACAAATTCCATCTCGCTTCATTGCGACAATTGAACTTGGAATATGACATCCCAGCTGTGGCAGTGATTTTCACTGATTCTTTGAAGTTTCGTTTGATTGAACTATGGGAAAACACATCTATCCTTTTGCCGCTTCCTTCTGCATCGAAGTAGAGCGTAGTTACAAGACGGGAGGAGATGAAACTGATAGCTATTTCAATGCGAAATTAATTCCCCACGAGGTTGAAACAGCCAAATAAGCTTGTGACAATGGTAGTTATAGGATCCAGTATGATTATTTAGTTTTGTGGGTTTTGAACAGCGTAATAATAATAGCAATAATAACAGTGTATAGAAATCCACTTTGTTTGGTTCTTATGGGCGGGGAGATTGTTATGCAAATAGATTGATCTGGTCGTGTTTCATGTGAGTATGTAATATATCTTTCTTTCTATTTATTCCGCACAGATCAGCTCCGAGGCCCCGTGAGCTTCTTGACAGGATGACAAAGGAAGAAAAGTCAGTGGATTTGGAGAGTGTTTACGTGAAATACTGGAACCGTCTACAGCACTCGCTCTTCCTATCCCTCCTAGTCCTCGCATCCGCTGCTACCACTGCTTACCTTCTCATCGCCTTTCTCTCAGGCCATGTAAGTTCTAATGAGCCCATGTGTGCCTTTCTCTATGCCTCGTGAGTTTACTGTGAATGAGCAGAAGCACACTGCCTCTGAAGTATAGCAAAGGCTAGGGAATAGAAGAACAAGAGCCGTTTGTTTATTCTCTAAATAGTGCACCCCATTTCCTCCACAATATTCATCTATCTTGTATACAATAATCGTCCCCCACTCAACTAATCATCCAGACGGAAGGAACCCATTAATAATTATTATTATTATTGAACGGCCCTGATTAGGCCTTCTTCTTCTTCTTATTCCCCTGCATTATCGACCGACGAGTCCAATTATATCTTTGGAAATCGCATGTGTACAGTCTTTGCTGCTGACAGGCAGGATTTAAGTATTTATGACTGCTCTTCGTTTGCCTTTTAGATGTATTTCGGTCTGGTTTTGGATATAATGTTGTGGACTTAACATTTTTATGCTTTGTTTTCTTTTTTTGCAGGATTTCATATCTTCTGCACCGCAAATATCAATACTTATAGTAACATTGATAATATTCCTCGTAGTATTCTTTGGAGGTCAGTTCCCAGTGTTCCAGAGAGCCAGCCTCTCGATAGGACTGTCCGTGTTAGTGATCTCGACGGTAGCGGCAGCTGCTTTCATCTCAACACACGTAGCTCTTCCCAGTAGTCCAACAGATCATGTCATCCCTGTCTTCATACTTATTTTTGCTACGAATGCCATGATGCCGTTGCCGAGGATTGCAGCTGTTGTTGTGTCCATTTGTCTTGCTGGCGCTCATCTCTCACTTGCGCTCTTCCTCACGGAAACTAAAGAGAATTTAGGGAGACAGGTAAGACATGAATGATATACTTTACCATTTATGACCATGTATACCTACAGGATTTTCTTATGGAAGTTATAATTCAAGTCAGCGGCATTTATACACTAGCTTGGATGACATGGATGATTAACTGCAGGTGTCAAATGGAGGTTGTTTAGAGTCTGGTTTTGGGAGAATAGGAGAAAATTATTTATCAAATTACACTGGCGCTCCTGTTTATTCGCACTGCGAAACCAAGGACTACAGTCCGTTTGGTACAGGAGCAGGAGTAGTAGCTTACTAGTAAAAGTTTCATGTACGCTGTTGGTGGTTCATCTTGGCTCTAATGATCTTATCAGTCGTGTCTGAAACTCTGTTGCCTTATAGTTGCTCCACATTGCACTCGTTACAACAAAAGTTTGAATTATGAACTGTTTCAAGCTTCATTCTCATCCCGCATTCCTCTTAAACTTTGACGAAAGTTTCTCTCTCTGCTCCCACCCAATAAATCCTTCGCGGGCCTTTCCACTACTGAATCTCTACCGCACTACACTTGCTATACAGAAGCTCGGCTAACCGCAAACTTCTACCTTCTTCTGAATTCATCATCATCGCCATCGTGCGAGATTGGGCTTGATGGAGAAGAGGAGAGAAAATGGGCATACCCTACATAAAATATTTCAATTGAAGATGATGTGGTAGATTGAAACGAACATATGCACACATTCCAATCCAACAGGGAATTCAGTTGGCATGAAGCCATGCATACTTGCAGTCATAGAACTCGCTAGGGTCACTCCTTTGAACTTTTCTCTACCTTTGCTTAGTCATGCAGAAGGAACAGGCTGAAGGTCAGAACGGAAAATCTCTCGCCTCTAAATGGCGTCAAAGTTTTATGAGCTTCCTTCCCCTTCCTCTTCCCTCTCCCTTTGCCACACATTCCCTGGATTTTGTTTACTCTTGCGTGGTCAATCCATAAGGAAATTAGATTCGTCTATTAGTGGCTACGTTAGCTGTTGCTGCTACTGGAGGAATCATTGAGTGAATTTTCTTTACTACCTTTGAACTTGTAACTATCTTTGAAACGCAAGTTTGTCTCCGGATGGAGAGCGAGCGACTGCTTTGAGGAAATTACAAACAAAACAGCCATTTGGCCAAATACTTTATCATCATAAGATAGAAGAAGATTTTTAACGGAAATTCACATGTGAGAATCTCTGTTGTTTTCTCCATTAGCGTGATAATTTTGTAGCTGAGTAGAGCTACATAACGAAATTGAGTTGTGCGATGATGAGAATTTATGAGGGCACAGAATGCATATTATAAACCCATCTCGTGGCAAGTTTTCATTGTATTTAATTGACACGCCACCGTTGGGTTGGTTGAGAATGGAGAGACTAAAAGTTCCCTCAGGGCTGGTTCTTAAATAACTCAAAGGATTAAAATTGAGTTCAGTTATTCAATTTCCTTTTAGCCATGCATGCTTAATGAAGCAATTTCTTAAGGAAGAAGAAAACAATGTAATTGATTGTTTGTCAAATGCTCTTCCCATATTTAATAGTTTCCCTTTTCATAATGGAATTGAATCAAGTCACAGAGTTCTAGCATGAAATTGTGCAAGGTCCAATAGACATTTGAAAGGACGGGATACTACAAGGTGAAACTAGGTGAAGGGAATGGAATTTTTCTATTTATTTCAAGTAACTCAATACTTTGCAAAGTAGGATGAATGATGTTGCAGCAGGCACTGCTGACATGCGAGCAACTGGCGGAGAAAGTCAATGTAATCTACAGGGAAAAAGATGCGAAGCATGAAATTCATTTGAGAGGTAGCCATGTGAAAAATCCGAAATTGATACCAGAGCAGGCGGAGATGTTAGCTGTAGGATCGTCTGTAGCTATGTCTAAGCCTTCATCCTATCATTCTGTCCATGGAAACTCAAGTACAGAGGTATTAGCACAGCTCAAGGAGCTTCTTTCAGGAGTCTTTATTATATCTCTCAAGTCATTACAATTGACCAGGATATTAGAGGTTTCATGTCAGTCCTACCACTACTAGTAGTTGTTACGGTGGCTGCGGCTTCAACTTATGTAGAGGATTAGAATGAATGCCTGACGTCTCTGTTTCATATCATTGTTCCTTCGACCTTGAAACAGAGTGGACCCAAACTGATGATGCTATAGATATAATTTCCAAATGTGCCATTCTACCCCAACGTTTACAAGGAGGCGGTGTACTTGACCGATAGGAAATGGCTTTCAATGTAGCTGCCTCTAAGCCCTCTTGTGGTGACATGATTCCCAGTTCATTTTTCCTAAGCCGATTTTATATGGTTCATCAAACATGTCGTTGGCGTTTGCTGGCTGTCTTTAATGGATACTTTCAAGTGGCCTAGCACTCAGTGTGAGTACGGCTCTAAGAAGACACAATTTTCATCAAAACTTGCAAAAAATTATTAAACTTACTTTCATCCAGTAATTCAGAGAGAGCAGAAGGACGTTCATAGTGTCTCGTATGACGATGACAGCCAGAAGAAGCACAGTTTCGCTATGCCTTTCCATCGGTGGTAGTACTCGCGCTAACTTTGGCGCATCTGTGGATGGTAGAGAAAATTTCTCATCATTTGCGTTTTCTTTGGTGTGGCATACCTAAATTTGTACCATAATCTGGGAGGAAATTATGGCCATCCAGCAAAAAATAATCCGTGGTATGAGATTTTCCAGAGTTCAGTGGAATACATAGAATCAAAGGACTTGAAATCAGTGTACGGTGAAGTATGGATTTTTCGTACTTTGTGCAATTTACCATAAGATTTACAGCTCATATACGCGTGTTTTCCGTGGAATTGCAGTAAGATCACCAGCACGTGCAATTTGGGAGCATTTTAGAATCCTTGAAGAGTCAGGTACCTGGAAGATATTACCACGTTTTGTATACTTGAGAGTGCATGGTGTATCCCTGAAATTTACCGTTATTTGCCTTGCAACAGGCAGGCAAGCAGAGGATACGAGCCCTATTGTTTTCTCCGATTTCCTGCTGCGATTATCCCATGTGGAGGATAACTTGAGCATGAATTTTCCCCCTATCTCTCTTTTTATCTATTGACCTCAGTTTTGTTTCCTTTGAAAATACAACGATGTGATTTCAACAAGTTGTAGTAGCTACGTCCTTTTCCCGGTCTTGCATCCTAGTGTTTAGCGTTACCGCACCAGCAAGACGCACATAGTTATGGCAAAAAAGTTTGCCGATTTTGTTTCCTTCACAACCCCTCCGCATGGCTAATGATGATGTGACATTCTGCATGCCTTTCTCGCTCTTTTCATGGCTGCCTTTTCAGGCTCCTGCCATTTTTTGAAGAATGTGACTTTTTTATATTACAAAAAGAATGCGAATGATGGTGATGATGATGACTGTACAGCATCACCATGACTTAACGTTTTAGCACTGACTTGGCACTGTCATGTTCTATCATCAAGAAATGGTGGTGCGCCCTTGTAGGAAGAATCAAAAAACGTAGGAGAAAGGAGACAATGCAGAGGATTTTTCAAGTGAAAGGCTCCTCCAGCTTATTTTTCTTTACATGGGCACGCATCTATACTTCTTGAACTAGAGTGAAATAACAGTATAAGAGGTACTTGCATGTCCTACTGAAGTCCTGTAGCACCCTAGCAGTAGCTCTTGCTTTTCTATTGAGAAAATTCTTTTGTACCAATAGCTGCTGCTGCTGCTGTCATCTCCAGCTTTTATACTATCTGAAAATGTATTGGAAAAGAACGGAAACTGCAGTGTAAATTTTTTAGCACCGCCTCCTACTCCCACAGGCAGATACAAAACAAAAGGAAAGAATGGGG
>JAQFYD010002106.1:0-10387 GCA_034694225.1 Bourletiella hortensis
CAGAAGAGCTCTCTCTATGTTTTTTGCCATTGAGTGAGTAACCGCAACAGCGGGAGGCAATCGAAAAAGTGTAATTATAATTTGTTTTCAGTTTGTCTGGAAGTCAATCGTTTTCAGGGATTCATTGCCAAAATTTTGACAGAATGTCGGATGACGAGCCAGATTATCTATCTGATGACTTTCTGGCACAGTGGTGGGTTGAGTCTTTGTATAGATATTGATTTAGTTCTGTTGTTTTCCATTTTGAAAAAATAATTGCAGTAACCACGTATGCATTCCCCCTCGGAGGTTCGGAGGTGTTATTGTACTGCAACATCATATTGTGTTTCTTCGTTAATAAAATGCCGCTGAAATATTGTGTGAAACATGATTGAAATGCGAGTTTGTTAAAATGTTGTTAACATTTGCCTTTATTTTTTTCAGCGTGCCAAAAGATGTACGTCCAGGCCTTTTGCATAGCACTGCACAGAAAAGGAAGCATGAATTACTCGTGAAACAGCAACAGAATAATGACGAGCATCGGAAGAAGACCAAGTCTCGAGCTCAGATAGAGCAAGAAAGGCGAGAGGAAGGTTTAAAAACGGCCATCGGTCAAGATAATAAAGGCTTCCAAATGCTGCAGAAAATGGGGTTCAAACCTGGAACAAATATTGGTCGCCAAACGGAAGGGTCATCATCGGCTTCTGTGAGGGAGCCAATTGCCATAGAAATAAAATCTGATCGGAGAGGTCTTGGTGAGAAGAGCAGGCTGGAGGAGAAAAGAAGTAAAATACTGGAATGGAAGAAAATGCGGGAGCAACTGAGCGACACAACCGAGTTTCGAAGTAGGAAACGGGAGGATGTTCTCATGAGAGAAGTTAGGTCAGACTTGCGAAAGGCCCAGTCTGCATGTAAGACACTGGATTTACAACATGTAAGTCTGCTAATATTTGTTATCTTTGTTCATGTCAGTTCGGATTGTGAATTTGCTATGTAATTTTAAGGACAAAACTGAGCCAAAAGAACCTTGGTTTTGGCCGGTAGTACCAAAGGAAAAGAAAGAAGAAACAGAGGAGGAAGAAAGTGAGGTGAAAACCGAAGAGGAAGCTGAAGAAGAAGAAGAGGAAGAAGAACAAATGGAGCCTGAAGAACAACTGAAGATATTAACAGTTCACTTAAGGCGGGAGTATTTTTATTGTATATGGTGTGGAACTAGTTATGATGGTTCTATAGATTTAAGAGAGTCATGCCCAGGTAACTCTCGCCAAGATCATTGATCATTAATGGCCTAATCCAATAAATGTATTCTATGTAATTCTTGCACGTAAACACCGTATATTTATTGCCTTAGCAACTTTTCAGAATTGCACATGACATTTAACTGCAAACGTCCGTTCAGCCCAATCCTGCTGGCCACAAGATTTTGCAACACAACAACCGTTCTACTTAAACTCAAAAACGACTACGAAAGTAAATCACAAACTCCATGATCATCACTTATAAATAATTGCATGTAGCCCAAACCCGAAAGCAGAAATTGCTAATACCGTCCGCACCCACTGCAGTCCGCTCCAAGTGACTAACAATTTCCTCTCGGCCTTCCCAATCTCTTCTGGTTTAACTCTCTTCAGAGCAAACAAAGCATCATTGGTAGGTTTCATAAATTTCAGGGTGTAAGGCACAACCAAAATGTTCAACGTTGCACTAGCAAGGAACCTCAAATCTCCCTTTTTGTAAAACAAGTATAAAGCAGCAGGTGCGGATGTAAAAATGGTAAGAAATGCAATCGTTTTTCCCCTTTGGTAAACTGCCTTCCAGGCTGGTATCGGGTCTGTTGTGGCCAGAATTGCCGGAACCGCAGCCAGGTTTAATGTTGCACCCATCCCGGCGAATACTCCGGCTGAGCCAAGGAAGATACAGCGGGCAAGCTTATTGGAAATCTTAATTTTCGGGAATTCCTAAAACGAGGCAAAACTTATTCAATTACACGTTCGACTAGTTATGCGTTATGTTAGGTTTCAAAATAATTATGCTTCTACCATGTTGCTTCGAAGCTGCGATGAGTTGACCGAATTCGGTGACAAGAATAACGAGCTGCAATGGGCCGTACGAACGTGACTTTATGCTCCTTTCACGCAATTTGATAGGAACCTCTCCCACCTTGAATAGTCATTGACTTTCAAAGTTTTACTGATAATATCTGCAGCTGTTTCTAATGAATTTGCTTACATACACTTGAGCTTGTTCGTAGATAATTTTATGTCAATTTAATTACAATAAAATAACAGTTAGCAAAACCAACGGCAGCCAATGAGCTGTCAAGGAGCACTGATCGAAATTGAGCGCGAACCGTCCCAATGATGTCTCGAGCTTCCTTTCCTGCAATGCAATGTCAGCAGTCACGTTTAGCTCATGAGTTTTCGCCAGTTTCTGTGATGGCGTCATGACCATGAAATGCTCCGATTTCTGCTAAATAATTCGAAAAATTTGGGCAGTAGAACTGGTCCTCCGAGAAGATGGTTAAAAAACGAAACTTTACGAAGAAAACGATACCTTATAAATGGCCCACTGTTGCTGGTGTGTCAGGACACCAACCAGTTGAGACGAATTCAGACAGTTCCGAGCCTCTATTAGGTATTGTGAGCGTTGAAACTGTAGAGAAAAGCAAGAATGTCAGAATGTTATTGGATGAAACTATATGTCAGAAAAATGATGGCTTTAAATGAGTAGTATTATGCAGCCATTGTGCTTTTTTGTTTTGTTAAAAAGGTAAGCTCCACGATGGACACGACGCCCAATCGGTTAGGTCACCACCACTGCTGGTTGCTGGGGCAACAGAGGAAATTTTGCAGTTCAACAAACAGAACGCATCACCTGAAAGTATCAAAGTTGGTGAGGAGGAAACGGATATTATAAAGAAGGATTTGGATTTGGTTGGCAACATATGTGAGGATAGTGAGGAAGCAGGTAAGGTACTACCAAGAGGATTTCAAAACTGTCAGAAGTATTGAATGAAGTTCTATAGTTTCATTTTCGTTTCTTGCGGTTATAGTTACAAGGGGTGGCTTTCCAACGGTGGGTAGTATCGGTGCTGAATTTGCAGCGGAAGTTGGATCAGAAGTCGAATCCATGGCAGTCGAGTTTAATAGCAATGCTAAAAATACTGTTGCTGTAGTGACCGATTTCGTTGGTGCTAACGAGTCACAGTCGCCAGTGAAGCACATCGATATGGAGAAGAGTTGGAAAGTACAAGATGTTTTAAGAAGCTCTACTGATCATGCTGTTTGTGAGGGTGTTTTTGATAATGAAAGCTGTAATTTTGGTGATTATGGAAGTATTAGTGAGATTAATGTTTCAAGTGCAGAAGACGGCAGCAGTGTTACGCGTGCGGCAGCTGCTGTCGAACTTACTGTAAATCGTAACTGTGATATGCCCCAAGGGACGAGAGGCAATTTAGGTGATGACGCTTTTGGATCTGGATACATCGAACGTAGCAGGCAAGAGACGGAAGATTTTGTAGAAAAGTTAGAAGTCAACATGATCGTCCATTCTGCTCATGAGAGAGGTGCTGAGGTACAAGAAACGCGCAGTGAAAGTTTACCGGTGGAGCCTTTCTCCTCGTCAGATGTGACTGGAAGAGTTGCAGGTTTACCCAAAGGCGAAAGTATGACGTTGGATATGTCCCATCTATCTCGTACGGAGCTGATGAGAGACACAAATGGAGAAGAATATGAGGTCAGTTTGGTAACAAATGCTACAATGGAGAGTCCTCATCGTATCCAGGATGCTTTCAGACAGCAGGTTCCTGAACTGAGGCAATCTCACGGTCCCAGCTTGACTTTTCGCCAATTAGAAGATGAGGACAAGTTTACTGCTCTCTGTACGCTGGATACTTCAAGTAGCTGTGAAAGTTATGGCTTATCTTGTAGTTGTAGACCTTGGAATAAAGGCGGAGAGGGTATTCACGAGACATTTGTGATACTACGCGCTGGTAGCAAAAAGGAACCAAATCAGAAGGGAGGAAAATTGTCCCAAGGTATTTCAGAAACTAACAGAAGGAACGCGTTGGGCAGATACAAACGCTTGTACTGTCAAGAGCATCGACTTCTTTTATATGGAGTAAGCGGGCTATATAGTTTTAGTTGTCACTGAAATGCTTGGTAACTTTTACTAAAGGTAAATTTTTTATTTCAGTGCCAGAAATTTGTCGCTCTTCGGACAGATTTGAAACAAGGTGAGCTGGCCACTATTCCACTGTGGCGAATCTGTCGTCTGGAAAAGCTTCTGCGGAAATTCGAGCCTGTGGTGGTTGATGGACGAGACTGCCATTTTGCAACGAATCATGTAACATATTTTGTTCAGGCAAAGCTGCCAACTATGTTCCATAACTTTTTGTATCTGTTTCTCCAAATGACAAACATAATTATGTTTGTTGTGATTATGACGTTTGCAGTTTTTTTCGATTCCTGATGATGATGATCTGTTCGTTATGACATACCAGCCGGTTTTAGTCGACATGCTGTTTGATACAGAGAAAGGTGCACTCGGGGTAGTGTATGATGTACCTGGTTGTATACCGTGAGTATTCATATAGCTCCCTCACATTGTTCTCTGTATCACACTAACGAGCTCGTTATGTTCATAGTTTACTTGGTTATTTTCCTGTTGGAGAATCTGACATGTATCCTTACTTTCAATCCTTTCTCTGTCGGATCATTGCGTTGGCTTTAGGAAGAAAACCATTCAGTATAGAACGTAAGTAACCGCTCCAGTAGTATGAATATCAACCTTTAACTGTGAAGATTTGCTTGTTACGTACTCACTTGTACATTTGCAGAAGATTCTGACCAGAGAGAGAATCTCGTGGATTTTCACATACACGAATTGTGCCATTCTAAATGTTTCCTGGAAGTTTTCCCCTATGATCTGATGGTAACTTATTGGAACAAAACATTTAACTGCGGATTATCGTATTTTGACGTGGTGCTCTGATATATTATTACTCACCAGGTTGCCATGAAGGCATGTCAGAGGATGAAAAAGCTAAAGATTTGCAAGCAAAAATCGCTTTGCACCGGTTGTCATAGGCTTCAGCGTTCCTGCGTTGCTACCACATCTGTGGAACTGAGTCGGTTGCCACACGAAAGTGACTTGATGGACTCTCATCAACCTCAGGTTTGTCATGAAGTGGTACGTAAAAGCTGTTTTAGGCACATTGATACTATTCTCAACTGAATGCTAAATTAAACGTAATATTCCCTTTTGGCCTATTTATCACAGGCTTGGATATTTTGCGCTTCTTGTGTCAAACAGTTAGAGGCCATTCACAAGCTAATACTCTTCAAATTCTGGTTATTTATGTCGTTCCGCGTGCAGATGAAGCAGTTGTATTCAAAGCTACAGGAAGGGCAGAAGTATGTAGCCTCGGAAGTCGCTCAGTTCCTGCAGAGTGACAGTTTCCACAATAAAAGGGTATACAGTTCCTCCTAATTATTTCGTTCTCCCGAATCAGAATCAGAATTTGAGCCAGTATGTATTTTCAATTCAGTTGTTCTACGAGTTTTTGACTGCCTACTATGGTGCTTTCGATGCTAAACTAAAAATAGAGGAACGGATGAAAGAGATACAAAATGAGCCTCAGACAGACAGAACACCAGTACTTTCAGTCACTGAAGCGGAGCCATCAGTTGAAGCTTTAAGGAGTGATTGCGAATCTCTGGATGCTAACAACTATGTGGGCACATCAATGGGCAGTTGCGAACAGCTTGAAGCAGTTTCTCAGAGCCGTAGTAAGAGGATCAATTCAGGAAAGAAGAAGAAAATTTTATCTGCACCCCCAGAACACAGCATTTCAAGCAAATCTGTAAAAGTTAAGAGGCAGGTGGATCTGAAAACAAAAACTGAAAACAATGATCTAGAGAAATGTGGGGTCCTAGTCCGAAGTAACAGCCTTTCAAGCGGGACTGTGGAAGACAGTCACAATAGCAAAGTTTTTGAGGTAGCTGCTAATCAAGCAAAAGGCTCCAAGGTTGATGAGTCTGCTATCGCAGCAGCAAAATCTTCGAAAAGCACTCGCCGGAAGAACAGCATTCAACGCAGTGTTGAGGCTGAATCCCAAGCAGACACAAAAGAATTCAGCGGATGCACCTCTTCTGATAGAGGCAATTCAATAATGAAATCCACAGTGGAACAGGCACCCCGTGGCAGCAGTAATAAGAACGGCTCGGAAGTTAAGCCGGAGACAGTCATCATACGAAGATCTGCTAGAAAACCAAAGAAAAAACAAGTTTTTAGTCCTGAACGGGAAAACAAGAAAGTCGCCACGAAGACAGTAGTTGCTAAAACATTGTTGTTTGGAGCAAATTCTGTAGGGGAAGAAAGCAGGCACATAGTGAAACGCTCCAGCTGTTCCATGAACGATGGCTGTAAAAACTTTCCTGATGAATCGAACCGTCCATTTGCAAACAAGGAGAATAACTCGAGCAAAGTCATCTCTACATCCACCGACAAAAGCGAGTGTGGTATTGAAGGAAAAGAGAAGATTTCTAAACGCAGGAACCGGCGGCCAAGTCTAATAGTTAAGATTCCGCTGGTCAAACTTCCATCTAACACCAAATTAGCCCCTGAATACTTCATTGTTCGGCAAGAGGCCAACAAGAAAGTCTACCAAAGGAAGTCCAAAGTTTCTCTCCCTCTCGGGGAAAGTTGCTAAGTCTTTATGTGTGGAATCACATAACGTATCATTTCAGATCTTCTCGGAAAACGATTTGCTTGAAATGTTGTCTCTATGGTTAATTGCAGCTTATATATAATTAAAAATAGTTATTTTAGCTTAGTTACCAAAGTCATTATTATAGTAGCCACATCCTTTGTTTCATTTTAATAAAATTTTAAAGAAACAAAGTTATTCCTGCTGGAATTTTTTGGCGTTTTCTTCAATGTCCAAATAGAATCACAATCGCGGCGTCTTGTAAAAGCTTTAAATCTTTCACCACCATCATGCTTATCATGCTGTACATACAGAAAATATATTCCAGTTCCAAAAAGCCAGTAATGATATGAATAATAGAATACTTTTATTAATACTGAGCAAATGAATATAATGTTGACAATAATTTTGTGGAATCTTTGCGTACGCGCACAAAAATAAGAGGCTGCAAGAGCCAGCATCTACTCTAATTTCTAAATCAAACATGAAGTTCAAAAATTAGAGCAAAACCTGCAACTTAAAATAGTTATTATTTAAGTCCATGGATTCGAATTTTGTTTTGCTTTACCCGATCGGAAGTTCTGAAAAAATCAATAGAAGTTGGAAAAATTAAAAAACAATGAAAAACAAGTTCGTTCGATTCGTCTTATGACTCCATTGACTGATTACAGATCAGTAGGATTGGTAGTGAACGAGAACCCCAAGAACCTTTCCGGGCTGAGATTAGCTATGGAAAGACAAAGAGAAAGTAATTTAGAATTCCGTAAATTGCTATTACAAACGGTTTCTGAAATGCATTACAACTTTACCTGTCGTATTTGCATTAGAATCATCAATCCCTGTATTCTCTGCGGACGAAGAGCGAAGCCGGAATTCGTCTAACGCTGAGAATGTGAACTCCGCGATTCCAGCACTGCTGAGCGCCATATCGGTGTTCTCTTGCTCCTCTTCCATTTGGTCTTTCTTCATGGAATCATTACTTTTAGCTGAGCTTCGACGCCTGTTCGTTCCTCTAGCACGACCACGAGTCCGGGATGGGGTGGGCTTGCTGTTTTCATTCGGCGAACGCACTCCCTCAAAACCTGGAGTGTGTTTAGTTGATCTACGAAGCTTTGGCAACTTCTCATCTTCTTCATGAGCAACTGAGCTGGGGCGCCGGAGTGTGGCACGACGTGGGGTCATCATTACAGGTTCACTTCTACGTGAAGGGTCATGTTTCTGCTGGTTCGAGTCTGCTTTTGAAGGCAACGATCTTCGTCTTCTACGACGTCCAATTTCGGTCTTCAAATTTTGAGCAGGAATTTCCTCCGTTTTAGGTGACACTAATGGAGCTCCACTGTCATCACTGGAAATGTTTCCAGCATCCGATAGTTGGAGCACTCTTTCTTCAGTTCCAACTGAGCGTAGGGTCTTTACAGTTGGATCCATATCATAACCATCCGCGATATCGGACGCGTCGTGGGCTTTGTTTCCTGTAATTTCGTCAGATGGACCAACAACTTCGTTGACTTCGGTTGCTGTTTTCCCTTCATGAACAGAAGCGTCAGTAACGATAATGCTATCTGAACTCTGTTCGTGTCCAGTTATCTCATCCGCAGAAATTTCACAAGTATTATCCATGGACACGCTCGAAGAATGGCCGTGAATTCCAATCTGAAATCTAATATGAACTTCCTTCGTCTGTTCTTCCTCAGACGCATCGTTTAGCGGTCCCATATTAACAACGGTATTGTTCATTCCCAGAGACTCTTCCTGTTCCTCTTGGACAGCTGTAGCATTCTTCAAGTTTTCAGCTGCAGCATCGGTAGCAATGACGCCTGGATCTTGTTCAGATCCTACTGTCTCATCGAGTGTATGGGATGAAACTTCAGCGGTATAATCCATAGATACGCTTGTAATGTCAGCCTGGACTTCACTCACAAAGTGTCCTTCCGTCGTTTCTGCTCCCTCGTTAGCATTATTCGGCAGTTTCAACTTTTCAGCATCGTGTCCAAACATGTCCACAAATTCTTCGTTTTCCCCTCGGGGTATGATCACAGTTTCCTCATTTTCAGAAACAGCAGTGGAATCAAGGCCGGTGTTGTAAAACTGGCTCTTCGGGTAAATGCTGCAATGATTTTCATAACATGGGGTTACATGCTGGTGAATGATTTTTATATCTACTAACATAACCACTACCGCTAAAATGCTAAGCTTACAAAGAAAAATGTAATTACAGTACCTTATAGCTGCAGATGAATGCTTCAAAACTCCACTACCCAGCTCAGGAGGCAAGAGCGATTCACCGAGAAACGCACAAATATCAATCGATATCCCAGCCACGGCCTTCATTCTGTTCATTTCGACCTCGATGGTCGATCCTTCTCGAAATTCCATCATGAATTGGTTCCAGTTGGAAAACGCCGTATGAGGAACATTCGGATGAATGACCACTTCACGGTAGAACATGGAACTATTTACGTTCCGGGCTGGCTCCATGACGCTTCTCAAGAACAGACCTATAACATATAAAATCCAATTACCATTAAAACCACCATTTACTTAATCAACTACAAATTACCTACAAAACAGTACTGAATTCTGGGTCTGAAGAAGTAGCTCAATTATTACAATATCGAAATCTACCTACGCAGTAAAAGTACACTTCGCTTCACAGCTCTCATTGAAATCATAGGCTGAAAATGTTTTTCCTATCAATTTCCACGAAAAATCGCTCAAATTTCAGAAAATTATCGATAATTGTAATTAAGTTAGCTTTACCTGCTGCTGACTCAGCCAAAACTCGAATTAAACTCCAACGATCCAGTGTAATCGTGTCCAAAGTGGTGGACTCTTTCTCCGTTGATGTTGCTTCCACGAGCTCCAGCCACGCTATGAAATCCACTGCCGAAAATCTGCAAAATGGCGGACAATTATTGGAGCATGGGACTCGGAATTAATACGTTTTTGTTAAAAAATACATTCCTCACCACATCTTTGTTGGACTGAAATTCACATCTTCCTCCACCTTCATCATTTCCACTGTCTTTTGTATTCGTGGGCATCTGGAAACATAAGGGTCCTCAGTTGAAGACGCTTCTGTTGTCCCACAGACAAAGGAATGTTCCGCTCAAAAAACGTTTGCCTGAATTCCTGAATTTTATCTCATAATTTCATCATGAATGCATCATAATTACTGCTACGAAATACAAATGGTCTAAAAAGGACCGACAGGAACCCACTGATGTCCATATTTTATCCTATAGTATTCATCACGACATGAAACGTTGTCAAGGCAAATGCCATTGTCTTCAGTTCATTCGAAGTCAGACGGCAAAGATACCAATGGCGGAGTGCCGGCTATGGCCTCTTCAAGCATCATCGTGGATTCCAGAAAATCAACAAAAGTATATACCTGTGATATGATTTTTATTTTACTTTTTAGACAAATATGCATGCTTGTTACAATGAGTTATGAAAATTTTGTGCTATTTAGAAGCTTACTGCCTATGATACAAGCCTCCTAAGATTCAAGCAGAGTTACATCCTGCAGTAGCATACATTAGCTATGAATTAGATGGAAAGTTAGGGCTACACCAAACCAAAAGAGCAATAAATGCAATAGGAGTGACTACTTTGCTATGTACTATACATCAGGAACAGAAAAGAATCTGTAAAACTACAACGGATCTAGTATACAGGACGTGGTTAAAATAGTCA
>JAQFYD010002107.1:0-10386 GCA_034694225.1 Bourletiella hortensis
AGCCGAAGAATATTTGATTGAAAAAATGAAGCACAGTTTGAAAACGTAGAAATAAAGCAGAAATGGTGTTACGTTCATGCTTACAATGGAGGCCATAAGAAGGCCATAGTGGTAATGAGAACCCTTTCGTGTCTTTTTGTTCAACTTTCCTAACTATTTAGACTTTTGCTGGGCCCGGTGGGATTAGTTTATATGATGTATCATACCCCTGAAATTTCAAGCGTGTTTCCCGGTTTTCTGTAACTTCATAGCTTTCCAGGTGGAATTTTATAACCTGAACATGGAAGGGGCCCATAGGTGATAGATAGGTCAACAACAAACTACAGTAAATAAAACTCTTTTTCATGTCCGCCCGTGTTCATTTTCCACGCAACGCAATGTGTAACCCGTGTAAGCTAATTGTAACAACTCTGAGTTGTATATATGAGCCTTGATTGCCTTGATTATGCATCTTAATTCTTAATAAATCTTGTCACAAACCTCCAAAAAATTGTCCTCACGACACCTGTGCCTGTGACAATAGCCCCATAAGCCGACATGTCTACATCTAGAGGGCATACCCAATTCAAGTAGCAAACTCCTATCCCTATGTCTCAACTTCTCCGTCCACCAAATGGAAAGTACATCCTACAAACGATCCATCTATTTGTCCTAAAACAATCATAATTTCACTGCTTAGCTACTAAATTGACCATTTAAAATGGAGATTCCATTAACTGCAGGTTCAATCCACAAAAATTTGGTTTACACCCTTTAAAATTCATCATCATCGTAATGAATGAATGCATCATGATTTTCAAGGCAACTCATCTGTGCTGTACATACGGGATGACTCATGCACGTATGTAATATGCACGTCCGTGGAAAGTACCGTTGGGCCTTAGTTCTGGCTCATGTCCGTACATGGTGTTAAATGGGAGACATAGGAGGGGGAGGGGGTTTCACCCCCTACCCCCTATGCTTAACATAGGCAGTTGAGCCCCTCTCACCCACCCAGACTGCGGGGGTGGTGGGAGAGCGCCATATGGACAATCCTTTATTGAGTTTAACGACTGCTATACATGCAGCAGCATGCAGAGCTCTAGGGCCAGCCAGGATGTACGGCAATGGTTTAACATAGGAATGAGGTGACTACATGTACTTACTTTAGAGTACTGACGGAAGGCGAGGGAGAGTTATTATTATTATTGTGCAGTTAGAATTAAAGTTGATTCAGTTTCAATATTATTATTAGTAAATATGTATTATTATTAGACCTTGGACCAAAGATGAAATCATCGACGTCAGTACAATTAGAATTACAACAGCCCCTCTTCTTCTCCAACTGCTCATCCTCTTATTATTGTTCGTTTTCGTCGTCGTCGTCTCCTCATGGAAATTCTTAATTGTAGCTGCTGGAGCTTAATATCATTATTATTATTATCATCATGAGTGGTTAAACTGGAGCTATTTTTTTGGATGGTGTGAATATTTTAAATAAATAATTATGAGACCGGAGTGATCGTTTTTGTGGTTACGGGACGGATAACGGATGTAATGTATGTTGTGAAAGATTGAATTTAAGTATGTGGTTCAGTTTTGATATCAACAACAACAGCAGCAGCAATTAACCTGCACGACGACAATTTTTCTATTTGTTAAAAAGTATTGTTCATCATTGTTGCATGTAAATCAGGTAAGGTTGAGTGATTTGAGGTAATTTTGTCGTCCGAGCGGAAGTTTAATTTTTTTGTTCACATGATGAAGTTATATTATATAGAAGCGAGGTTAATTTTTTTATATGTTGGCCCATTTTCTGTAACAATGTAATGTAATACGTGAGTTGTACAAACCAAGGTTTAAGGATGTAAAGTGTCGGAAAGGAAATTTTCTATTATTATTGTTGTGACATTGCATTTATAGTAGCAGATGGATGATATAGCCATTTGTTAAGTGTGATAGTGGGTATATGGACATTGATATTAGTCGTGCTATTGCAAAATTTATGAGTGATGATGTGGAGGAGTATTGTTGGAAAATTTGGTGCGTTTTTATTTGTCAAATAATTTTTTCTAGTGTGATTGATTGAGGAATGACTAATGGAATCGGGAAACTTTGGTTGGTGTAGTAAGTCAGTCAGATTTAGACAGTGGAAATAACGGTTCGGTGATAACTGTCTGTATTAGCTATAGCTTTCAGTGATTTTTTCTAATTGTCATCTCGGTTTCCATGTGAACGATGTCTTTGTTAATTTTTTATGTGAAAGGGAAGAAGAAGGATGATTCTTTTATTACGGAGGATATAGTTGAATGTGTGGATGAATAACCATGATCAGGATGATAGGGAACTAAAAGTTCCAGAATATGTTGACTTGTTTACTAAACAAACAAATGATTATTTCCTGATTGATTCAAAACACATGATGACGATCGTAGTTATAGTGCTGATGATGCAAGAAAGTTTGTATGGATTGAGAGTGTTAGTTAGTAATAATTGAGCTGGTTGAATAGTTTTAGAGGTGACCGATGGTGGTTATTAAGGCAGCTTTTTTGTCTGTAAAATGAAATTATTCTTGTATCTGCTGAATCATTTTATGATAGTGGCTACGAAATAGGTGTTCAGGAATCAGGACTGAGCTGGATGAATTTTGTGGTATCTGTAATGTTTTATTTTTTGTATTTCGGTTACAGGAATTTAGAAGGATCTGAAGAAGGAATTTACTCACATGAAGGAGGTGAGAAGACAAGAAGGATTGGATCATTTCTTTCCGGAATTGACTTCAAGCTCAGGAATTCCCGTTTCTGTAGAGCCGTTCTTATTCTGCTGTTGTGAGCATTGTCCAAAGGTTGGGCAGAAAGTACAAGGACGACGAAAATGGCAACAGCAACGGCAACTATACCAGAAATCCCAAGTTCTTCTGAGATTTCATCGAATCAAAATGGGCCAGTTATTAATGGTTCCAAAACTAAGGCATCATCAAGTCCAGCCCCGACAGGATCTGCAGCGGCGGTTGGAACATCACCTAATCCTAAGTCTGCCACTTTGACACATCCTCATCATCATGGTAGTAGTGGTACGAATGGTTCCTTATCTTACCATGAGAGGAATAATTTACGTCGATCTTTCACACTGCCACGAAGCCTTTTCACACGTAAAAGTGGACAGACTGGACCAGCGTCGGAGAATAAGAATGGAAGTTTCATTCGTCATGTATTCCTCACTTTAACTCGCTCTGGCAGTACGCGCAAGTCCAAGAATCACTCTCAAAATCCTTACAATAATGCAACGAACGGAACGGATTCAAATCACATTATGCCTAATTTCGGTAAATGATCTTAAAATGTTCATAGTGAAATTTTACGAGCATTTTAGAGGAGCATTTTGATCTAATATTTTATAGGACTCCCGCCAGGCTTCACACCAGGAGCGTTGGGACTCAAGAATCAAGGAAATACCTGTTTTATGAATGCTATTGTTCAGTGCTTATCCCACACTGATGCACTCGCCAAGTACCTTGTCACGGATATTTATAAAAGCGATTTGAGGAGGAAAAATTGGATTAAAGCCGGCAAGGTTTGTCATTATGGAAAAATACTTTTGTCATTTGATGACGCTCGTTATTGCAGTAAATTCTTTTACTATTACTCTTTCCTCTAAATTCTTATAGGGTGAAGTCACTGAGGAGTTGGCAACCATACTGAGGAGCACTTGGTTACGTCAGAATGCGACTGTGGTAGAAGAAGCAGTTTCTAGATTTAAGTCGGCCGTAGAAAAGGGGGCACAACAATGGAGAGGATCTGAACAGCATGACGCACAAGAGTTTCTACTCTGGCTACTCGATAGACTCCATGAAGACCTTAATCAGGCTGCTTCCAATAAGTACAAACAAGTAAAGGTAAATTGCAAGAGTAAATATGTTGGGAGAATAAAGTTCCGTTTGGATTGTGTGTCATAATTGTTGTTGCTTTATTTGATGTTACAGAGTAGTTTCGGCCGACCCGAAGAGCAAGTGGCGGCTGAGGCTCTGGCCAATCATGTTCGGTGCAACAACTCCATTATCCAAGATATTTTCGGAGCTCAATTCCGTTCTTCATTGACATGCCCTGGTTGTGGGCGTCAGAGTGCTACCTTCGACCCCTTCCTTTGCGTATCACTTCCGATTCCACAAGCTAAGCAAGAATGCCCTATTTATGTTAATATAGTGTACCTTTCACAACAACCGAGACAGGTATTCATCATTGCATCTTCTATTTTACTTTGAAACTGTCACTGTTAAACTGGAAGTGGTTATGGCTACTTATATGACTGTTTTTCATTCGTTATATTTCAAATTTCGTAGGTCAAACTTGGTTTGAGTTCAAGCATGAATGCGGACATAAGAGAACTGAAGCAGCTTCTGTCCGGCGACACGGGAATAGAAGAAAACAATATTTTACTGTGTGAAATAGATGGCGAGGGTTTCCATAGAACTTTCACAGGTATGTAATCAACGTGTAGGGAAAGATTTGTGAACTGGGTTGAATGAAGTGGCTACTATTTTTTTTGCTTGCAGAGACCCAGTTTGTTTCGGCGCTTTCCAGCAATGAGGCAGTTTATTGCATAGAAACACCTCAAGTACGGGAGAGCAACGAGAATGATGGAGCGTACCTTTTAATAACGTGGTGTAACATATTGGTAACTAATGATGGAAACACACGCGTGAGATTTGGGAGTCCTTATATTAGTCAAATAGCTCGGGAAACTGGATTCGCTGACCTTCAGAAGCTACTTTTGAAAGAAATGGCATCCATTTTACAGCCTGGAATATTGGTCGCTGAGCAGAAGGTCAGTTGCAGCTACAAGTTTTTTAAGAAGTTCCAGTTATATGAATTTGTGGTATCCTGATGGCTTACTAATTTTAATTCCACTTCCACAGGATCCTGTTTTTAGCATACGCGTGTTGGACGGAAGTTCAGAAGGTTCGCTGGTTGATCCTCTGGTTGAGCATCCCCTGTACATGGAATCCGTGGATCATGCCTTATCTCTTTGTGATGAAGATGTTCCTCCTCATATCAAAATTCACTTAGAGTGGACTTCTCAAGATAAAGATCGGTAGGTGTTTAGTCGGCATTGTTATTTTATACTCTACTTGAGTTCATCTGCCCTACAAGCAAGGCCGTCAAGGGAGCGTGTATACGAATATAACTAACTTGTGTGTACCCTACTTTCTGTAGCATTATCGCCGATGATTCGGAAAGCGTAGAAGAGCATTCTAGCGTCGGCCAAACTCGGCTAAGGCATTCTGAAGAAGCCGTTTCTAGTGTGACTTTAGGAGAGTGTTTTGACTTGTATACATCAGCTGAGCAGCTGTCTGCAGAAGATTCCTGGCACTGCCCTCACTGCAATCGGAAGGAGCAAGGAACTTTGAAAATGATTGGACTTTGGACAGCGCCACAAGTACTTGTTGTTCACCTTAAGCGGTTCAGACAGGTGTGTAAATTCTCGGGCCTTATAGTACAGTGTGTCCATTGATGGAGGATGGTTTTAATCTTTTTAATTTGAAATTACTTCCAGACTCTGAAAGGAAGGCAGACAGCAACTAAGCTCTCGACTGTGGTAGATTTTCCCATAGAAGGATTAGATTTAAACCCTCACGTTGCAAAGCGGAACAATAGAGCAGCAGCAGAAGCAAATAATATTGCTAATGGTGGCCCTGTTAATCAAGTTTCCTCACCTGTCAACGGCTGCTTTAGTTTGGGTCACTGGAAGCGAGCCTCCTTTAAGAAGCATCTTGTAGGAACGCACCCTCACCATCGGGCTCCTCACGGAGGCAATCCGGTAATCCCAGCAGATGAGAGGGACACTTTAATTTACGATTTGTATGCTGTCTGCAATCATCATGGCAAGGATGTGCAAGGAGGACATTATACCGGTAAGTAATTGTTGCAAGTATTCGCAAAATTTAAAAACAGTATTTTAAAACTTATTTTTGGTTTCCATAGCATTCTGCAAAAATCCAGTGGAAGGAAGCTGGTGGTCTTTCGATGATACCCGTGTTACCAGATTAGAATCGCCTGAAGACGCTAAGTCTGCCTCGGCCTATATTCTTTTCTACCACAGAAGATCATCAAGTGCTACAGTCCCCAATGGTTACCACTGGTGTAGGAGCCTTCTAAAGAAATATCACAAATTCCCCCCTTTACCCCCTTCCTCTGCGAACACTTTGAACTCGGGTGAAAAAATCTCAGGGCAGGAAACTTCACCATCAAATAGTGAAAATAATTATCATAATAGTGTGAACGGTCCCTCTATGGATGGTATTGCGGAAAATGATAGCACTGAGATTCGCAGCAGTGGGAGTCCAGAAGCGTCCCACCACAAACATATGAATGGTTATCACAATGGTTGTAATGGGAAAAGTAGTACTGGAAGTGTGAGTTCAAGTGGAAGTTCGAATGGAATTAGTAGTGAAGGAAGCAGCAGCAGTAGTAATGCTCCTCTGGCCAGAATGGAAGAAATCGCTATCGGACTCAGTTTAGGTGTGCCCAAAGAGGTTCAGATTGAAAGCACGGTTTGACTATGAGAGAGAGTATGACATCATTGATGACGAAGTTAACTATTATAGCTTAGAGAACTTAATAATAATGATAATGACGCTATGTATTTTCCAATTTTGCGAATAATTCTACGTAGCTCTGTAGTTTTTTTCGTACGGTTCCATACAGGATTATTTAATATATATCGTCGGCTGTTAAGTGAAATTATAATTTTAGGCTATCTCGACAGAGGAATAGGCTGGGGCTGGTCATTTCGATAATATATGTTATGAATGAGTGAATTTAATGAATTACAAAATATTTTACTTTAGTAAGATGATACTTTCGGGATCTTTATCGTTGTTACTATTATTATCATCATTACAAATAATTTCGGTACTTGAAAGGAAAGCAGTGTGTGTAAGCAAGTTGGATAACAAGGTCTTTTACACATAATAATGGTGATAACTTCTCAATGGATTTGTTCCTTCGCATGCATTCTGAACTTAAACAAAGTTCAGGAAATCGGTAATGTATAATATTTGAAAATATTTTCGTTATTATTAATTTAACGAATTCATAAATTTCCCAAGTCTATTCTACAAGTATATTAAGACTACGATAATAATAGCATATAGACAGGAACAAACAGGCGCTTCAGTCCATTCTGTTCACATTTTCTAACAAGCCGGAAAAAATTCTTGGGGGAGATTTTATTTTTAAATTCATATCAATATTAGTTAACTTTGTACTTGGCACTTGAATGTAATGATAATGATTATTATGAAGAAACTTTACATGAGTAGCACAACAGAAAGCAACAGAATGAGTAACGTAGCCATTTCCACTATTATAGAAGACGAAGAGACACACACACAGCTAATTTACCTGCTTCGATAATTGTGCTCACAACAGGACTGATGATGATCATATAAATGTATTCTTCTGCCTCGTAATGTAAAAAAATAAAATATTTTGTTATTATTATCATCATGATTATTATCATTATGTCATGTAGCGTGGGCTATGGGCTTAGATTTTTAATGGATTATCATCAGTAATCCTTTCCATAGTGATCACTGATCATGATGATATGATGCCACAGAATCGCAGTATAATTATATTAGGCGTAATAATTATCTCAGCTAATACAGTAGTACTAATGTTCACCGGCTGACCAATGTTATTAGTGTAATAATATAGCATAGAATACCAAATGATGGACCCACACAATTATCGTAAAAACCTTTGAACATTATTACAGAGGCAGAACTCAGGAGCTTTCGCTTATTAATTACCGTGTGTGTTTAGTCCGGGGAAAAATTGTAGTTGATGACGACTTTCTAAGATAACAAAAATTAACAGAACGCAAGAGACTGTCAAGTTATTTATGATAATGTAGCTTAACAGTAGTATTATTATGGGTTTGCAAAAGGTAAAGAAATGATGTTGCATTATTGTCCGTTTATTTCATCTAATTATTATAGACGCCTCACATTTTTAATTGTGAAAGCTCAATAATCACACATTATTGGCCGCTCTCCTTCATTATTATTCTTATCAATAAAATTAATAAAGAATGGCAACAACGGTAAATGAATCATAAAAGCATATAATTCTTGATCGTTTATTCCGTAATTTCATGGCCTTTAATAAATTTAAAAAAATGTCAATAATGGAGGGGAAAGTCCAGTCACACTTTCCATCATGGCGGCCGATGGCGCATTGCGCTTGCGCGTGGAAGGACAATGGAAGAAACAGTGAGCCAATGGGAGCGAGGCTGTCCGGGAACGAGCCACCGGAGTGGTCAACAGAGAATCGGACAGCGAACAAAGAACAGACGAAGATGGTGCCAGCCAGCTGTCATCAGTGCTGATCAGGAAGCAACGGTGAAAGCACCAGCGGGCATTTTCTCTGTGAATATATTGTCAAAACAAGAAATGTAGGTTGAAATTTATCCATTGTCACTTTGTTTTCTGTGTTCCTTTGTTGTTTTTGAAAGAAGTTATGTTTGATTTTGGGGTTTTTTCGTTTTAATGGTACAATTTGTTTAATACAGAGGTAGGGATAGGTAACGAAAGTTTTCTTCCGGATAGGTCCTCCTTGCTCTGTTTTATTGTTGTTTTCATAAGTTGTTTTCAATGTTTGACCTCAGAAGATACTGGAACAGAATTTGTTTCTTTGAGGAAGGGAAAAAACAAAAAATAAGCAGAAATGATTAAAATTTCGTACTGTAACATGATGCTGAGGCAGGGTTGAGAAGGATCTTCGGTTATGCTCGTGTTGTTGCATTGTGAGACTGTTTGTTGTAGTTAATCAGTTTGTTTCATTGTTTTTGTTCATGCAACGCCGTTGAGATGGTAGTTTTGTAAAATCTACAAAAAATACAACAATGTTTAACGGCGTGGTACAGATTGGAGGGTGGCTTAGTAACGTGGAATATAGGGAAGGATAGGCAGAATTCTTTGTTTCACAACAGGAGTTTTCGTTTATGTTATGTATACTGTACCGTTGTTGTTTTATTCAGTTTGTTCGGGAAAAGTTGAGATGAATTGGAGGGGAACTATGGATGTGTAGATATTTAATATGATGCATTGATGCTGTAGTGGTTTTCAGATTTTATGACGTTGGGGTTGATGTAGGAAGACAAAATTATGTTCAGTACCTCCGTGTGAATAGGGAATACGTTGTTTTCACTGTGAGATTTTTATTTTGATTTCAGTTACTTTGTTGGAGTCAGTGGATACGGAATACAAAATGGATGAAAACTCAAAGATATCTATTGATATGGCGTACAAAGGGATAGAAGAGGCACTGCGAGCTCTGAAGGGAGAGAATATGGCGCTCAAGAGTGAAAGAGAAAAACTTTTCAAAGAGCTGCAAGAACGAGGCAGCACTGTTGCCGGAAACTTGGGCATAATTGAAACGCTGGATGCGGAAAGGGAGGAACTGGAGCGAGTTTGTGAAGAGGAGTTTTATGTGCAGGAACAGCTAGAAGCTGAGTAAGTTTTCTTTTTGTTATAAGATTAACACATATGTACTGTATGACAAGATGTAGTTGAAGCAGTTCGACAAATATGGCATGAGAAACATAGAAACTTTCAAAAATCATGTTGATTAAGCTCAGCGCCTTGTTGCCTTGTAAGGAAGACTACACAAACTATCTTATCATTAGCTGTCTTGCATAATACTTTCTAATTTTTAGAATGTTCGCCGAAGGTGAAAAGCTTATGATATGCAAGTCCATGTTAGCGGATTTGAAGGAAAGTGCAGCTGAAGCCCAGGTGGCAGCATCTGCTTCAAGGGAGTGGAAATATTTCGTCAAGGATCTGAACCGCACAATTGAGAGCACGGGGGAAAAGCTCGAGGATAATAAAGCAGAACTTGAAAAGGCGTTGCAGGCTGAACAGACCGCCTTAAATGAGTCAAGACAGCTTCTTCAGGAACTAGAATCCCTAAAGGAAGCGCAAAGTAATGTAATGAGGGAAGTGGAAAAGAAATCCACCGAGCTTGCCACCAGTACCATGGAGATTAAGGACCAGTGTGAGACCGTCTACGAGAACGAAAGCGCCTTGATGGATACTGTCGCTGCAATGGAAGAAGAAGTCTCCAAGTTGGAGAAAACTCGAGCTGAACTAGTAGAAAGTCGAGGCAGCTGGGAGCGAAGATACACAGAAAGATGCGTTTACGTTAAACAGCTTGAGGAGAAGTGCCAGGTCACCGAGATGAAGAATTCGGAGCTGCAAGCTCAGGTCAAGGGGGTGGAACAGAGCCTCGGCAAAATTCGTGACGCATTGGACCAGCAAGAAAAACGGAAAGACCAACTAGAGCGTGAATTCTTAACACGAACCCAAAATTTCAGTAATGAATTGAACGTTTTCAAGGAAGAAGA
>JAQFYD010002108.1:0-10382 GCA_034694225.1 Bourletiella hortensis
AACCAGACTACTCCTCAACCAAACATGATTGCATCTTCTACGTTTTAGTTGAGCTAGACAGAAGTGCAATCTCTACCCAGCTCAAAATGTCTGAAACATCGTGAGAGCAAATTAGGAAGGAGAACGGCCAGACGCCAGTAGTACCAATTTTGAACAGCTATAATTCGAGCATCTTAATGATTTCACGGCGCATCCTTGATTGCGGGATGCCGTCAAGACAGTGTGACAGTAGTAAAAAGAGAATAATGGGGAAAATATGATGAATTAAGGTTTCGTGACCGGATTTAGGGCGGAAATTCCTGAAAAATATCACGGTTTACTCGTCTTAACCGTGGTTAACTGCGGTTAACCATAACCGCGGTTAAGCCTGCTTAACCGGTTAACCGAATTTTCACCCAATTAAATCGGCCTGGTCAAGGTCACAGAGGTCAAATATGGGGACAGAAACTATGAAATATGCCAAATACCGAAAATGGTTAACCGGCGGTGGTTAAGATCAAACAGTTAACCGCGCAGGGCTCTAGACAGGAGTAAGGAAAATGCTGTGAGTTTGACTTTCTGTAAGTGACATCCCAAGTGCCATTTTCTCACTAAATTAGTTGCCATGCCATGAACTGTGGTCCTAACGCAGCCACTATTTATCATGCACAACGACAGTTCGTAACAGTCAGTTTGAGACAACTTTGAGCCAAATCGGCCAACTCTTACTATAGGAAGTGCTGGGTAGAAAAAACGTCACACATGGACAATCTTTTAAGGACCATCGAGGGTCCTAAAAAGGTTGTGGTGAGTGCCCTTCATGCTATTAGTTCCTACTCACATCTTTCTCGCTCACTCAATTCCTCCTCACTTGGCCCTGCTGTAAATAACTGAAAATATTAATGGGACATGTAAAAATGATCAACAAGTTACAGTGCTAAAACAAAGTTTTACGCGTTGCAGCTGCTGCTACGAATTGTTCTTAAATTCACCGGCCATTTTTCTTAAATTATGCCCAATATTGTGGTTTTGGGCATCGGGCTTCAAAGTTTGAAACAATTTTCAATAAACTGTAATTTCACAAAAGCCTTTCGTGGATTTACAATTTTTGAAAATGGTTTCAAACTTTGAGCCCCTTATGCTGTATCCCAGGGGACAGGGCTTGCAGTTCCAGACTTCAATCCACTCTTGCTGGAGAAATATGGGGTTGCCCTTTGATTTGTTTTCTGAAATATTTATTCGATTACCCCTAGCAGTGACAGAAAATTTGAACAAAATCTGGCGAAAGGTTTTGGAGATAAGTGGGATCCAATTTTTTCTATTTACAAAGCATTAGCGACAAATTAATACGTCCTTGACAAAACATGGTAACAGCATCTCAAAACTTCACCAAACACACGATAGCTGAGTACCCTTTAAGGCTACACCGACGCAAATATTCCAGTAGATTTGTATTTTTCTGACGTCAAAATTGCATCATACGTCCAAATCGGTGCAGGCGTTAAAAAGTTACATTCAAAAGAAGATTAAAAGGTTGTGAGCAAACGATATGGTGGTTGAATTTTAGACCATTTCATTGCTCAAGGCGCAACCCCCAAAAAAGGCAGCTGATCCGGGTCATTGCTCAGACCCGTTTTTAAATGACCCATGAGGCACTCACATCCCACAAAAACTTCGGATCTGACCTGAAACCTTGGATGCGAAAGATCTGAGACCTTAAATGCATGATTCAGATGGGTCCGGATCATGCCAAAGATCCGGGACCTGCGGAGCCCTACTCTCAACCGGTGCACTTTGCTTGGAAATAAAAATCTACGCCGAGGCGTCCATTTTGGGTACACAGGACTCCGGCGGCACAAAACGTGGAGGCTCGCATGACTAACAAAACCCGGCATAGATCATTTAGTTAGAGCCAGTATTCTACACGTGAGCTTATGGAACGCAAATGACCCAAAATGTCCAGCTTGTGCAAATTCTTTCGCAGGATTGGCACACACGCGCAAAAGCCGGCAAAATTGCAACGGATATTTTGACGTGAATGAGCATGCAACGATTTTAAACTCAGAGGTCGCCACAGACTCATTAATTATTTAACAGACTTTGGGTACATAGCACGACTATCAGTAGGCCGAGAAGATATTTGCATGTTTTGACAAATAAATAAATACATACGCATCAAATATACAGTTCTGGAGTTAGTTTATGAACGCAATTTCAAACCAAGCAACATGTGTTTTATGTATAAATGATCGGAATCCGGTTAAATGTGAAATGGCACATTAACAAATGTGAGTTGTTTCTTCGTATCTGCGAATCCTCCTGCCACATTTTGAACATCGCTCGGTGATGCAGTCCAGGTGGTTTTGTAGTGACCTTCGGTCGGGAAAACCCTTACTGCAATGGCCGGTGCAAGCAAATGGGCCTCCTGGATTAGACCAAAAATGTTAGAAAATCACTATCATAATTGTGTCTATGATCATTCGTTGTCAAACGACTTTCCTGCAGGTTTTGGATTGTCTGGGCATTTGTGACCATATCTGAGCTTAATGACATGCACAGTTTGCCCACATTTCAAGCATTTACCACCGTGAACCATCACAACATGATCCCTTTGCTCCGTTTTGGTTCCGAAGTAATGCTGGCAGTGTTTGTATCGACATTTGTAACGTTTGGACGTGATTCCTAAAATTAAATTTAAAGGTTAAATATTGCAGTAGAGAACTGCAAGTGTAAGTATTTTTGATTGACGATCATGAAGGGTGAGTAACTAATTACCCAGGACGGAAGTTTCGTCAGAAAATTCCTGTTGAGCTTCAGCAACACCGGCAGCTTGAGGCGATCCAAGTTGAGGATCAATAACAACATCCTCAGACGCTTCGGGCTTTTCAGATACTATATGTTCCGTTTTGATGCAGTCGAATGTCTCCATGATAGCAGAATGATCTTCAGTCTGAAGGCCAGAATTTTCCAAATTGTTTTCCACTGCTACTTGCTGAACCCGATTGAAAATTTCAGTCAGTACTTGGTCATTTTCATTCCATTCCAATGCCACGATAAGCTTCTTCAAGCCACTTTTTCCAGTTGTCAAACAAACCCCAATTGCATGTTGCACGCCGAAAACTTTGGATGAAAATTTTTTCACCTTAAACAAAATAATCACAATTTTAAATATTTTTTCCGAAATGGGGAAAATTACTTATCCAGCCAGAGCTGTTCATCACTCACAAAAACGCATGGTTCTTGTTTGAGCACATTCTGTCTATAAAGGGCAGAAATGAACGAGTCTTCGTTAATTATTTTCGAGGCGTACATGAAGAAAATTCTCTTGAGCTGATTGAATTCATTTTCCTGTAATTCATTCGTCGTGCAGTTTGTTACAACTGATTGAGGCTGCCGTCCAGTTTCAGTTAACGGCTCCAAAAATTCCATTTTAATTTACACGATACTCAAGTCCCGGAAATTACACGAATTCACGACATATTTGGAAGCTAAAAATTGCAATAATTACTACACGCTCGAACAATAAACCTGCAAAATGCAACGACGTGGCTGAACATGTGCACTTTCAAATAGCAACGGCATCCCGCTGCTGGATTTCAATGCTTTCGATGGTTTGTGTTAGCATTCTCATCATCCAATGGTTCGGTCATTACACTCAAACTTCGATAAGACGAACAATCGAATAACGTACACGCCGACATGACGTGCAGATATTTGGGCCCGTTGGTAGCGTCTGTAGTGTAAACTACATCAGGTATAACGTACCTCCACAATAATGTATCAAATTTTCCGGTCCCTTGACGATCCGTTATGTCGAAGTTTCAGTGTACTTTTAATAACGAATGAATTGGAACAATGGAAGAGACACCTGGCCCTTAATGTGTTTTGCAGTCACACTAAACCTTTGGGAGCGTCCATAAATGACGTCACTGCTTTTCAGAAATTTTCGTACCCACCTCATTTCCACTATGTACGCTAATATAAGTTACAGCTTACGGGAGATTCGGATTACCCACTCACCCCCACGATGATGTCATTTATGCACGCTCCCTTTGCAAAAGCTTTGGCCCCTCATCTATACATGACGACATTGAATTATTCATTTCATAATCAGATTTCCTCTGCCATCAATTTCCGTGCGTTGTAAGCACCAAGTTGACCGTTGCATCTAAAATCGTAGACAGCATTGTGAGCTTGAGTGACCTGTCCGCATGGAAGAAAGAGCCAATCACTATCCTCGCTGGCCTTTGCGCTTTACAAAAGCGTGAAAACCATGCTGGCCCACGGCGTCCTCTCATTGTCCAACTTTTGTGCGTCACTTTGGACTCTTCATATAACACCCCAAAAGTTTTATATGCGTTGATGCTCAACAGGAATACGGCGGACCCCACGGCTAGTGACCTTGGTGATGCGTGGACGATGGCTAACGTTATGTTTACTACAGAGGCCAGTATTCCCACCATTTCCATGAAAAGCATATATGTGCCATAGATATAATTGAATTGCTGCAATAGCACCGCCATCTCCAGGCTGTATTTATGGATTCTGTGCAACGTCGCCGTCTCCACTCTCCCCATGGCTGTACTGACCTCCAGTCTGTATCATACAGACCAAAGTAGATAAAAATTATCCAGAGAATTTGTACCGATTGACTATGTCAACTCACCTGAGCCGTCTCATCATGTCCACAGTGATGCAGGTGAATACCATGGCAAAAGAAAAAGTGAACATGAATACAAAAAATTCAAAGCCCATGGCAGCCGTGTGGAAAATTCCCGCAGAAATTCCAATAGCCGAGCTGGCGCTTTCGGGATTGGACAGGAGCGACGTCAAGTAACGAAAGTTCCATGGCTTCCATAAGATCCTGATGGAGTACATCGTAGAGACAAATGTACATGTGAACTTTAGCAAGTGCAAACACAGTATCACACTCTTTGAATTTCCCACCCTGGCTGCACTACTGTCAGTCTCGTCGTCTATTGTGTTGATTGACAGCATTTAGTGTACAGTACATTTTGGAATCCAGGAGTAGGTTTACGCTTACCGTAAAAACGCTGGCTGATCCGAATCAGATTATTCACTAGAACTTGCATAGCCCTTGGGTCACTGTGTACCACGCCGGTGTTACAAGCAACGGTGCATATAGCAAACGTGTAATAGAAAACCAGGATGCGTTCAAACAGTGGGACGTCGTCCTCGGCCTGGAAATAACAGTAGGATTGGTAGAGCATGAAGAGCGCTCGGGTAGTTAGCAACCACCGTCTGATGATCTCAACTATTTTCCAAGTCTGCTTCAGCTCTAACTCGCAAGATCGTTTGGGCCATTCACATGGCAAAGCACCCGGGCGACTCGCATAGTTTGTGGTTTCCCTGAAAACCCAGAGTACTTTTAAGGCTTTTCCTTTACGCTGAGCCATTTCAGTTCAGGTGCCTGTTGTTGAGGTAGGTCCTGTGTGGATTGACTGTACTTGAATGGAACTTTTCCCGGAATAAACGTGTGAAAGTTAACCCTGCACGGCTTCATGCACTTTACGGATGTCGTCAACAGGAAGAGGAACAGAAGCGGTAGCCATAAATGCCAGGAAGATAATTATAATCAGATTACGGCACAGAAAAGTAATTTATTATTTTTAGAATCGGCTACGTCATGGTGCTGCTTAAATTGAAAGCCTGGATTTTGTCAAGTTCAGCTGTGAGCCCAAGCAGAGAGAAAGTTGAACGCACTGCCAATTAATTTATGCTTAATTGATTCTTGTTATGCTGCAATTATCGCCTGCGATTACTACTGGCGCCGATGGGTGAAAGCATGAAGCTAGCTACGCAGCGTAGTTTTGACTGCGTATCATACGCTAAACTGTGACACTGAAGATACACAACAACTTTCCTGTGTAGACAATTTTCCTATAAGTTTTTTTACGTCAAATATGGTTCTTTATTCAGTTGAGGTCATTATTGTACCAAAATATGCATTTGCATAAAATCAAGGCTAACTGTCAAATGATAATTACTAAGAAACTTTGTTGACATAAGACAGGGTTATGCACGAGGTCATAAAGGAGAAAAGGGTGCCCACGGATAACCGCTCATCATTGGATGCCAATAATATTGCGGCTAAAACTTTTAGCTGATTTTCCATCTAAAAGTGGGGACAAACAGTTCGGGTTAGTACTGAACACAACGTGTTCTATACTATTCTGTCGTGTCGTACTCCTATTCTGTCAATATGTTATCACTGGAAGAAAGTGGTTGGTTGTTTCGATTTTCGAGCTTCTACTCATCCGCATACGTCTTTCCCTTTGAAGTGGACGAGAAACGCGGGAAGCTTACACAATTCAAAGAAAAATACTACTTTTGCTGTTAATGTATTCACTGGCATTCGCTCACTTCATCTACGGATTTTGTCCTTGTTCTCTTACTTGTTGGAATGCCTTAGAGCTACAAGAGGGTTCCACTGTACCGATGTAGGGTCAAAGTTATGCTAAGCGTTGTCAAATTTTGCCAAGAATGAAGTCAATGCAAATGTTGTTACAAATTCAGAGAACCATGAAAAATAATGCGACATTACTGTGACCTTGTCAGCCTTATTCTTGAGCAAAACCGTAATTCTTCTTTACAGGTATTTCCACAGCCACCGTGACCGAAACAAACACATTTGAGTATGAATAAGAAGTTTGTTGCTTTTGTTTGGTCATTACTAAAAGATTATCGTAACTTGTATACATTGAATAACGCAG
Organism: Bourletiella hortensis; assembly: GCA_034694225.1. NCBI lineage: Eukaryota > Metazoa > Arthropoda > Collembola > Symphypleona > Bourletiellidae > Bourletiella > Bourletiella hortensis. Next base: position 6,714 of record JAQFYD010002108.1, read on the forward strand.
ATAAAACCATCACAAAAATGGGGTTATTTTCACATTATTTTCTTACCATCTCTACGCTCAAACAGTTTACTGAGCAACTAACGTAAATTCTGCTTATCATCTAATCAATGCTAGCTTTTAACCTATGGAGTCAAATCACTCTCGTTCACACGCATACTACCCTGTGTTATGAGCAATTATAAAAACCAAACTCCTACTCCATTCTCAACATCAATTACATCATCATGAATCTGTCCTGATGTCGTTATACGAACGATCACATTTTTCACATTTTTCAGGAATGCGACATTCATTTCTATCAGCTTATGCAAATGTAAAAATGTTTGCAATTTGTTCATACCACATGAATTATTTTTTCTGTCTTCAACTACTCATTACGCAGCATTTGCAGCACTATCATATGGTATGCCGGCATGAGGCATTTCTTTATCCATAGCCGCAGAATTAAGTCCATTTCAAAAAACCGGTCAGCAGACATTAAAACATTTAATTTGCTATAGGTTTACTTAACATTCAATGACAATACCGTCCACCTGATTGAATAACACATCAAAGGCAAAAATATTTCATAGGAATATATTTTGGAGGAATGACACAACTATAGGAAAACGGCTAAAGACAAGAGCACACAGACAGAAAATATTACGTTGGCTAAATTTGGCGTAAAAGGCTTTATTAGCTTGGAGGTATTCACAAATTGAAATGGGACCCATTCCTCGGGGTGTCAAAATAACTCTCGAAACGTGTCCATCCTGTCGTAAACTTTCAGCCTGGAAAAATGGAACATTGGAAACTATAGTTAAAGCAAATAAATAACCATAATCCGACAGAAAGTTGATACTTACGCTTTAAAAAGGTCCCGTCTTCCTTCGTTGTCTGAGGGAAGAAATTGGTCTTCAATAACAAAACCGTCCCGAAAAAGTATAAGGGTAGTTTCATTCAAATTTTTGCACTCCTTAATAGTGTACACATTGCAGTCACAAACAAATCGTGCACCTTTGAGGTGCGTCAATAGGAGAAAGTCCTCCCTATACGTTCCGAGCGGATCCAGGACAACTGTGGAGTTCCCGACAGAAATTTCATTGAGATACGCTTCGTTGTTTGGAATAACCAGCACGTACAGATCCCTATCACGGTGTTCAAACGAGAGCATGGACGTAGATTGATATTGAGATAAAAACTGAATCCCCACGCTGCTCAAGATCGAGTGGTATTCTATTCTGGCAGTTATAAAATTTTGAAGAGATTGCATGACCTTGGGAGCAACATCGCCTCCGTACTTGTTTTGGCTGTAGTTGGAAATGATGAGCAGAAGGTCGGTGGTCAGATTGAGAGTAGCGTTTTTTCGAGAAACGTATGTCAAATTCCTCAGTGCTGGCAAAAACTGATCCTCGTAAAGCGAGTCATGCTGTGTGCGATAATCTAAGGCCGTGGCACTTAGCTCCTTGGGAATCACAAATTGGTACTTTTGATAGGCTTCAGTGATATCACCGTGGACCTGGGTAACTGCTTGGTGCATCAGACATTGGTTACGTGCGTGTACAGTAAGTAAGCTTTCATATACTGTATTCTTGGTAACCGGTGATTCATTTGTTTTGTTCCCATTTAAAAAGTACCGGACGTCACGGACGTCGGTCAAGATGTAGTGGAGTTGGAGCCCCTTCACACTGTAGCTCCTTTTGGTGGTCTCCGGGACTTTGTTGATGACTTCCCACATTTCCTTCATGGATTCAGGTGTAGAATTTCCCAGCTGTACATCAGTAAATATTTCCAGATTCATTTTAACACGTTGCCAGAAATTCTGATTTTTTGCTTCATAGGCGCTCCTAGTCTCTAGTTTATTGGTAGCCAAGGCGAGTTCTGCTCTGATTTCCGCTTCAAAAACTGTCCTATTCACAGAAGTAGACAGTTCGATTTGGTACGCACAGAAAACTGCTACACCCCATTCAATGCCTGCAAAATATCAAATATTTTAATTTAATCGTACTGAACCGATTTGAAATGACAGAAAATATCAAGCACAGGACAGAAATTAACCAGTTATAACATGCGTAGCCTCATAATAATCTATGCTTGAGGGTTCAAACAACTTCTTCATAGCATCGTGCTTAACATCAAGGAGTTCTTGAAATGAGCGAAAATTATAGGAAAGAACAGCTGATATTTTGTCATCCTTCATTGCAAAATCCTTATGCACCCTTGTGCTTCCAACCGGAGATATCATTCCAGAGTAAATGGATAGGTCTGTGGCAGAGGTGACACCGGTAATCTCATTTTTTTCGTTGAAATTAGTGACAATGCGTGCTTTCGAAATGATGTCGCCAATCGATTGTTGACTGATATATCTTTTGTTCAGCATTCCATTACGATAGGCGCTATGTCCATCAAGAATTTGCTCTGTGACAGCATTATAAAGCCCACCCAAGGAACCTAAATAATAATTTAATTTTAAGCTTGAATTTACTATTGTAGTTAGGTGCCAAAAAGTAACTAAACTTTCGCATTTCCAGACTCACCTATCCTTCCAAACGCTGGGACACGAACGATGTCCCCATGGGCAGCACAACTAGTATCTTCACCATGAACAAATACGAAATATTGGCCATTGTAGAGGTTATCGTCCTTCCGAGGGAATTCACGGGTCAACTTAGCCGGTGCAACTGAATTTGCAGCAAGGCATGCTAGCGGTTTGACACGTGCACATTTTGCAAACAAGCGGCAGTAGTTTGGCAAAAAGTCCTCCACTGCTGGAGAGAACAAGGCTGGGACATGTGCAAAACTTGGCTTCTGACTCTCGGACGGGACTAAATCGTTCTTTCCCATTTGCCAACTCAGTTTGACTGCATCATAGCTCCTCTGCTGCTTCATCCTTTCGTCATTTCTATCTTCTGTTTCAACCGGGACCTACTGGTGAATGCTTTCAACGAGCTGTACGACTGCGAAAATGATTACAGTAAAGCCATACAGAAAGCTGTCGGTGGAGGTACTGCTAATTTTTGGGGTGGACCTCATCGTTTCCTGGGCTCTAGTAATGTTTGCTGGCGTAGTCCTTGTTTTTAACGACATGGCGCACCTGCTCATAAACCATGGTCAACTGGAGTTCCTGAAACCGTCAATAATCGGTATCACGGTGACCACTCTTGTAAAAGTTTGGTCACTAGCCATGTGGATTTTAAACATTGGATTCATGCTGTCACTCAGTTGTCTTGCAGTGGCGAAGGCTGAATCAGATCTCAGAAAAAACTGCCAGCGTTTACGGTACGAACGTCAAGTTCAAATTTCCATTGCATTCCAAAGCAATATGTTTTGGCTTTGTAGAGGAGAAGATGGTAGTTACGAGGCAATTCCTTTGCGAAGATCCTTATCAAAGGCCATAGAGGTTCAGCTGTTCATTCAGCTCTTAAACAAGGTCAACTGCTGGTATGTGCAAGGAATTAAAGTATCTTTCTTAGTAGGTGCCATAGTACTTCATGGCTATACATTGGAATTCGGTTCGGACGCAATGATCCTTTCATTGCTGCATACTGTGCTGCCATCTATACTGCCGCTCTCATTGCATACTGCGGAGCATTTCGTAGGGCTTATCGCCTTCGTGAACTGCAGAAGAGGCTCAAAGGGGAACTGATAACTGCATGTGGAAGAAGCTTTGGAGGCTGTGAGGTGAGGTAT
>JAQFYD010002109.1:0-10380 GCA_034694225.1 Bourletiella hortensis
GTGTGCTGCGATCACCAGCTACCAGCACCAATTCGAGAGCTGTGATCACCGCGCCAGCCACGATCACCTACAACCAGGCTGCCGTAATGTTAATAAAGTCATCCCTATCACATATGTTGACTTGAAACCTAAGAGACAACTGTAATTTGAACGGTTGAAAGTACTACAACATTGGTACGGGTATACATTTTAACGGATCTAACAAAAAGTTCACCACACAGGGCCAACAATGATAAAGTAGCACCGATCACAAGACCATAAAAGGCCGTCAATGTTCCTTCCAAATATATACTCTCATGTCCTCCACGTTCACATCCTGTTCGGCTTGGAGCATAGCGACGGATCCACAGATTGTTCAGGCCGTATTGTTTGAATTCGATGATGCTAGAACGAGATGATGGGCTGATTAATATTGTTATTGCTACAACGAAAACCGAAGTAACCGGGAAGCTGTCAGCAATATAATGTTAGAAACTTACTGATAATTGACGGCCGTCCGGTAACTCGAGTTCTTGCGAAGGGCCGTAGCGTAGTATCTCTTCAATGGAGTTATTGACACGTCCCCAACTAAGCATTGCTCAGCCTCAGTGAAATCATTCAGTAGAATAATGTATCCCATCCAATTCTCAGTAATAAAGGCATAGGACCCCTGTAGGAGCCTCCCTTTCGCTTCCAAGAGGGACTGGAACTCAACCTGTCCTCGGTCAAATGCAGCTTTGACGTCGGCCGGCTCCTCATTGTGCTATTACACAAGCCATGCAGGAGCTAGTGTTCGCGTTATTCAAAACTTCCTAGGCAGGAGCCTATTGTTGTCATTGATTCCCTGCAGGTTGCAGTTAACACTTGTTATGTTACTTACCTCACGGTATTTTAGGATTCGGTTCGAGTTGGCAAATCCAAATTCATAGGATGCAGCCACAAGCTGTTGTGAGTCATGAAAATGATGATATGAGCTGGCTAAATAGGCTAGAACTCTGGCTGCATACAGCGTGTTCAGGAGGAACCCGGTTGAAGCTAATGTGACCATGACTACGTGTTCGGATGCATGCCCATGTGACTGGGATGGGAGAGTAATGCTCCTTGAACACAGGTAACCTATAGCCCCTGCAAAGCTCCATGATTCCAGCTCACTAGCCTGGACCCCGTCATCATTTCGTAATAACATCACGGCCCTGATTCCGGTGGCAACTTGGCCACGGAGCGCTAACCTATTCACTAGCCAGTCGGAAGCGGCTGCTGCCACAAAAAGAACGGCGATCAGCCACCATGCAGCCCCTAAGGGCTTTAATAGCCCCATCGAGCTCGGAAAAACGTTCGGTGGCAGATAAAATGCGGAAAACGTTCCTTGGAATATGGAGAAGCTGTAGTCAACCACGTTTCGGCGAGTCGGTGTATCCGTCATGGGAGTTAAAGCGACGTCCGCCTCACCACTTGCCAAGTGAGACATCATGCCCGTCCAAGTTTTTCCAAATTCATCGTATTCTCCCCAATCCCGGGCCTCTTTTATGGCAAATCTGTAATAATTTCCGCATTATTATTTTTTGTTGGGCTAAACAGACATGTGGCCCGTGAGCACTGCCCGGCAGACTTGCCCCGGCATGTGCCCGCGGGCACGGGCGGGCCCGCTAGGAAAATTTTAGAATACGGGCCGGGCAGCGGGCGCCCGAAATGTCCACGAGTGGGCTACGGGCGCCCGTTACCTACGCAATTTTAAATCAAAGTCGGAGCCTGCTCCTGCGCAACCCACCAATGCATTTCTTTGCCCATGCGAATCATTCATATTCGCTCCCTCGCTGCTCATAGCCGCAAAAATTGCAGCAGAGAACACAAGCTGTATCTATTAAAACGTTTTCAAAATCGTAAATCATTTGCCGATAATTTTACCGCCCGGGCATGCACTAAACTGAAGGGGCTTCACACGGGCCCCCGTTGGATCAAAAATATTTCACGGGCCGGGCACGGGCGGGCTGAAAATTTTATATAATTTACGGGCCGGGAGGGCAGTCAAAATGGTCCACGGGCCACATGCCTGTGGTCTAATGTGATGCAAATTTTAAACAAGTCCCATACGTCATGTTGTTCATCGCAACTTGAAGGGCCTGTATAAAGGATGTAGTGAAACAGGGGTGGAACACTGGCTGACCATTTTCGTCCATGGAAATGTTGGTCATCGCAGGATACTGCGTGTTTTCTACCTGTTGTCACATTAACATTAATTACCTTATAAATCCATTTTCCCTGTGAAAGGTTCACAATAGCAGCAATAATTAGTAACCAACCACCAATGTTGCAGATAATACGTTTTCAGCCATAATGTCGCTGGCCGCCCCAGTACGTCTGAGAGGAATGGTGAAGTGAGCTGTGAAAACTAACAACTGTTCGCCACAACCCGTCGTTGCCGTCGTCGTCAGCTGAATATGAATACGAAGGGCACGGGCAATGAAAAGGCCTCAAAGTTTGAGGCTGAAACTCCAGCCGTCCAGCTATGCGTCGTCACTCTTACACTCTCTGCTTGTCGTACTTAAAATTCCAGGCTGGACTCGCAACTCGAAAATTGTCGTCAAAAGACACACTCAAGCACGTAGCTTGTTGCACAGGTAAGTCCGGAATGAATGTCAGACAATTCATAGGCAGATGTGGCATATTTGGCGATTCAAGCACTATAAGTATGCTTTCAAATCCTAGGACAAGCCAAGGACACTTGTGGGACCGAATGAATTTGTCCTAGAATTAAACTGAATTGTAATAATTGTATGGAATCGACTGTATTCACTTTACTGTCACCATGATTGTCATTGTTATGCCTGTAGAAGCATACTAGTCGTGTCACTAGAGCCCTTCAGCAATACACTACAGCCGAGCTGCAAATCATTATTTAAACTCAAGTAGCTACAGTTTAGTGGGGCAGTGGAGAAAAATGACAATGAACCTTGCGGAAGTAATTCGGTTACTGAAGCAAATGTGTTAGCACGTATAAGCCAAAGCTGGTTAACAATTATAGCAATAATTGTTATAGCTATTTTATCTTGTTTTATTAGTGCAAAATCAGTAGGTTGGAATATTTCTGTCAATATGCCTGTGTTACTAGCCTCGTATAATTATTATTGTTGCTCAAGGGGAATACTTGTGTATTTAATTCCTCAACATTGGCAGGCTACGTAATGGTATGTTGTGTAATGTAATGCCCATTGCTTACGCAGCTTTTTGTGCATGAATGATTCTCTCTTCCATAGTAGAGCAGTAGTGGTGTGACAGTATGGATAACCTTTAAGTATGAACAAGTTCACTCCCTGCGCAAGAGTCCAGTGCTTACGCTATAGTAGCACACTCCTGATCTCCTCTCCTATCTAATGTATTTTATACGGCAACCACAGTTGCTAATTATGTAGTAGTATGTAATAGTATGTAATACAGGGTATTCCTTAAATATGTCCCCTATTTTGAACTTGAATAACTTCCGAATGCATCCAGCGATTCGAGTCATCAGAATCTTTTCTCAAACTAGAGACTTGGGGTACTGCTTGGGGTGAAGATAGCATAGACATATCTATCATAATTTCCGCTTTCTTTAGATGTGCTACTCGAGTCTCTACGACAATTATTTGCGGAGATATACGTGTTTAAATTTGATTTGTTTGCTGTTTTTAAGCGTCCAAGTCCCGTTTAACGCCACGTACAATTTGCAAATTTTTGCTTAAATGCGAATATCTCCGGTATTTGTTGATGGAATTTGGCAAATAGCGTATCCAACAAGTACCCCAAGTCTGTAGCTTCAGAAAAGTTTCAGATGACACGAATCGCTTGACGAACTCAGAAGTTATTCGAGTTTAAAGTAGGTGACTCACTTAAGGGATACCCTGTATTAATGACAGATGTTATACTTATGACTAATTAATATGATCACGGCGCACTACACTGTCGGGGTATCAGTCTTTTAGATTCAGTTACAAGATGCCATAAGGGTAAGATGTTCCATTTCACTCTCTTTGTAATAATTCCGTACATCCGTTCCAAATTGCTCACTTTACAATCCTGGAATAATGATATAGAGAAAGCTCTCCACTTCACTGTGTTTTTACCGGCATTCTTAGCGCGAGGAAGATAAGTGCCAATATATTACCGTCATTTAGTTCCGACGGCGTAAACATCCTTTTGGATCGAAATTCCATTCTTTTGCATCAGATTTTCAATAATTTGGACCCCAAACTTCTCCTATCGTCCTGTCATTTGGTGAACCAAATCGGGTCCAGGAAAGGTCCATCTGGCTCATTCAAAGCTATTGACATTTGTAGAGTTTTTCAACCTGCTGGAAGCATTCCATGCGAGTTTTGCAAAAAATTCGACAACCAAATGAGATAATTTACAGAAAGTGGGAGAAAGGTTACATACGATGCCCAATTGATCCGATATCCCCGGCTAGATTTTTTGCCGGGGTTATGGTAACGAAACCCACAGCAGCACCTGAGTTTTCCTATGCTTGAAGTGCTTAAAATTTAAAAAAATGTACTCTTCTAGAGGCGGGTTTCAGGAAGCGGAGAAAAATACGGTGCCGGAGTCACTGAATGTTGCCCCAACTTTGCAAATAATCTGTGCACATGGCCATGGGGCACGCCGGTTCCCAGTCACGGGTCACACATCTCTTGACTAATTCATTACTTTTTAGGAGGCGAGCTTGCGAGTCCTCCTTATGCGATGGACTCTAATGCCACACCCTTCTGCAGGAACTCAAACGAAAGTAAAGTTACTGAATATGAAGTGTGTGGTACCAAAATGACCGGGCAGTCCGCGCGAACATTTTTCACTATTGCACGCATTGTTCGGCCAATAATCTCATACACCAAGCCGAGAAAACCAGCCAATTTGGGACATTTCCGTGTCGTGACGCCTACATATTGTACTGTAGCACCCAAAAATGTGGTCATAGTTGTACGTATGAGATGTCAAAATGACGGGGCTGTCGGCGCCAACATTTTGATTTACTTCAAGTGTCAGCAAGGTGTCGAATATGGTCACCACAAAGCGCAACCTGCTTATTTTGCGAAAAGTACGTGGTGTAACGCTTACATCTTTAGAAATTATGCCGGCGCGAATTACCGTAACGACTCAAGCGGGATGGCAAAATTACCGGGCGGTCCGCGCAACCATTTGGAGCTATCAAACGTACTGATCGGCCAAAAATTGGATACACCAAGCCAGGAAAACCAGCCATAACGGGACATTACCGTGACGTGACGCCCATATTTTGGAGTGTAGCACCCACAGCGGTAGTCAAAATGTTACATATGAGGTATCAAAATGCCCGGGCGGTCTGCGGCATTATTTGGAGCCATAATGCATGTTGATAAGTTGACCATAGATGTGACCTGTCGTTACGCTGTCGTTACGCTTGCGTATGGAGTAATGGAAACGTGTATTCTCATCGTAACGGGCGATGTGGAATTACGAAATAATCGCGCGGTCCGCACCGACATTTTAAGCCATCGTACGTGTCGTTCGGCGAACAATGAGGGTGACCAAGAGGGACGACCTGTCAAGTTTGGACCATTTATGTGTCGTTACGCTTAATTATGAAGCCTTGGGACCCGTTCTGCTGGCCGTAACGTGCCACGTGAGATACCTAAATGATCGGGTGGTCTACACCAACATTTGAAGTCGTTATAAATATCGGTAGGTCAACAATGAGGGTGATCGGAAGGGGCCAGTGCACATGCAGGCGTCATACAATGTTTTCATAAGTAGACAAAGTACCACGAGAGAGCTAGCACGAATAAATTTCCATGCAACTAAACATTAACACTGGAGGCTTTGTATCGATTTGAATCTTCTCCAATCAAATGTTAATCCTGTTGTTGTACGAATCAACATCCGTAAAAGCGAGCCTCCACATTTTGTACCGCCGGAGGCATGTGTACGCAAAATGGACGCCTCGGCGTAGATTTTTTAGGAGGCGAGCCTTTGAGCCTCCTTATGTGATGGCGATGGTGTGACGCTTTTGTATCCACGACTTCTACCAGTAAATCATAACGGATTCTGGCCATTTAGGCCTCAAACTGACCGTTACACTTAGAGCGCGATTCTTGACCACCTTTTGTTCCCACTCACATGTATTGGTGGTGTCCAGAATCCATAAACGTGACAATTGCAACATTTTCAAAAATAGCTGATATATTAAAGTCAACTTTGGACGGCCGTTACTCAGCGAATTCTGAACGCTTTGGTATGAATGCTTCAGCATTAGAAAGGTCATAAAAAACTGCGTAGAAATGGCCGGGCGGTAACCCATGGGAGCGGCATAACATCTCGTCGCCATGCCAAATTCCTAAAGGAGCGTGACTAATTGAATCATTGATTAGTTTTGTCCGGACCACTTTGTCCAGTTGATGTCAAACAAATTACACGCAAATCACTTCCAAATGACCGCACTACAATCTATTTGTGCCGCGACCACTTTGGAGCCAATCCACTAGCGTTCGTGTAAACTCGGACAACAAATATTCCCACAGTTAACATGACACCGATTCTCCTCCGTTTCTATGAGGTGTAATAACTTCAGACATAGATACCACAGTGACATGGATCCTAAACCATTGGAAAGCGCAAGAAAAACTGTGTATAAAGCATCGCCGCGTACGCTCGTTAGAACGGCTTAACGCGTCGTCACCATGCCAAATTCCCAAAGAAGCGTGAATAATTGTATCATTGATTAGTTTTGTCCGGGCCACTTTGTCCAGTTGATGGCATTCAAATTACGTGCAAGTCACCTCAAAATGACGGTTCGTGAAATGATGCAACGAACTCGGTATTGAACGTTTGCACAACGTTGAGTGAGCGCTATTCGCATTCCCAACGTTCTGCTCTGTTCAGGATGTCTCTAGGCAGTGGTGTCGCTCTCAAAACTTTGATTGGGAACGATTTTGAAAATTTGTGTGGATGAAGAAAATTGATAGCCTGGGTACCTACGAAATCACTAGAAATGACAAAATTGTTGAGGAAATTTCGGAATTAATCCTCTATATATGCCGGCAGTGTCTCTGAAAGCATCGTTAGACTCGGCTGAGAGTCTACTGTCGGGATTGCATACAAATGTCCATGCCTTCCAATCTGTGTCCTTATTTACTTTTCCTCGCACCCGTCGATCCTAGGGCAAGGGGGTGCAATTGCGCCTTTCCACCGTTAATCCACACCTGATCAACAGATCTATAACCCGTCTACTGAACCACCTTCAGCATTGATACGAGCCTCCTCATTTTGTACCGCCGGAGGCGTGTGTACGCAAAATGGACGCCTCGGCGTGGATTTTTTTATTTCGATTTCAAAATTTGCTGGACTTTCCGGTTGACTTTTGCTGGACATGGGTACCCTGCATAAATTACGTAACGCTCTTAGGGTCGGGGATCATTTGTGGCTCTGTTACAGGGCGTTACATGTGGTGGTGGGTCCAGGTCGACCCTGTTACGTAACGCAGAAGTTAATTTCATGGCGATGTCACTTTGGTTCATTCGTTTTAAGCCGCCAACAGAACGCTTAGGCTTCATAGGGGCATTGATTCTCATTTTCTCTACTTTTTATGAAATTCTTGGCGCTAACCGCACCCCAGTACGCCAGTTTTTAATACCCACGTCAGTGACCTCTGTGAAAAGCTACGAACGACCACGCGGACTTGAGCTGAAGCTCTGCTCTCGCCCTCCGAATGAAGGCATCAAATTTGGACTTCAGTTTCTGGGCTCCATTGGAATTTCTGCTACTTGTCTCTGAAAACGCTCTTTAACAAATGAACGCAATTTCGAATGCATTTTTACCGTTTTGGTGACGGGCGTTACATATGGATGTGAATGCGACTGGCCTTTGTTATGTAACGCGTTACATCGTTAGTCAGTGGGTGGGTCGATTTTCCAATTTTTGGCGTTACATAATTTATACACGGTACCTTGTTGTCGTTCGACTTTTCATTGACATTACATTGACGATTTCAATAGCGGCGATTTTCATGTAAACGCTTTCGCTTGAAAAATCAAGTAATTTTCGACAGTAGGGTGTGCATATTACATATTGACGGCATCCGTACATAAGTACGGATGCGTTGAATTTCAAAATCTGCGAGAACATAGGACAACTTTTGACTTGAAAGCGCAGAATTTCTGTGCGCGCAGGATTATAATGCAGACCAGTACATGTTCAGAAAGTTCTTGAAAGTCATTCCTTTTTCGCACACTTCTATGCATCCGCGCAACGAAACCATGGCAATCCAGATTGCATTTGATACAGCATCCAAAATATGCCAAAAGCTTAGAGGAACACGCCTGACCAACACCAATTTTACGCACATGCATCTGCTACGTTCACGCAAAAGTAGGAACGATTACCTTATCTTGTAAAATCGAGCGTGTAGTTTTCGAAGCTTATAAAGTTCCCGAGACAGAGCTTTTATTTGGCTGCTTTAACCTTGCACCCGCAGGGGGCCAATCTCCGTATAATCGACCATCGAGGGTCCATTGGTCCCTGAGTCCACCTCCGTCGGCATAAATAAATCCGTAGCATAGATTTTTTAGACTGGCTGGGGGCCAAAGCCTAATGGGCTCCGCCTAGGTCTACACTGTACTGCATCAGCATGGTTATCATCATGTTTTATCTTTCGGAAAATAATGTAATTTGTCCCTCTCAATGTTATCTGGAGAGGCTCCTGAACTATTCAACAGCTTAAAATTGATTCCGATCCGCTGCACGACCCAAAAGTGCTCATTGTGTCATCTCTGCTCGGTTTCGGCGAGAATTACATACAGAAATAAGTAGGAATAGGAGTGTCCCGGATATCCCGGAAAATTCGGATACTCACCCAGAATTGTCCCGGCATGACATTTTGCAAACTTGGCAGCCCTAAAAAACAAAGTCTGCTGGTCAAGAAACTCGATGAACATAATAGGTGTGACCAATTTGGGGATACCTGAGCCTGAACCCTTTTTTTCCCCAGTCACAAGCGTAGTTTCAATCAAAAACATATCCAGTTTATACTGGAGAACCATAAGGTTGGCCTTTGACTTTATTTCTTCCTCAGTTACCTCACCATGCTGCCGGTTCCAGCGTCAAACTTGAAGAAAATCGATCGGGGGCATTGGAGGTAATCACGTGTGAAGTTTCTCCATTTAAAAAAGGGGGACAATTAAGGTCGTCCATCACTTAGCATTGCAATGGTGGTCAGAAATTCAACCAAGCAACTCGTGTCGCAGGACCCTTAAAGGTTGCATTGCCGAAAAAATCCATGGAGAACGAGATTTGAGTGAAAATCACGTTCAGCTGTTCACTTCGAAAATCCGTAAAGGCAGGCGGCATTTAGAAGGAAATAATGAATTCTCTACTCTGAGTAAGTGCTATAGTTGTTGATTTGTAGGCAATTTCGTTGCTCAGGAAGCAACCCCCAAGAATGGATACTGGGCTAGCCGAAGCACGACACAATAACTCACAAAATGTCAAAAGCTGAAATAACAAGTCTTCTCTACAACCGTATCCACGCCTACACTTTTAGGCATTCTGAGATTGAGGGCGAGTCACCGGCGGAGACTTTGGTTGCATAAAAGGCCTTCAGACACCGGAAGGCTATACTGTAGTAGTTCTCTATCCCTTTTGTTTCCAGGGTTCCGGCGGAACGATAAACCTTGTTGAATACACCCGGTAAGCACGCATTCTCACGAGCTTGTGAATGATATGCAGAGGGCGCTTGTGCGGTCTCAGTTTAACAAGTAACGGCTACCTCACATAACTATATATGAAATATAATACAGTATATTTCATATATATATATATATATAAACTATATGGTGAAATATAATAGCTTGTGGCCATTATCATTACTTTACGACGGTAACAGTTACCTGCTCACCCGTAAACGGTGCATACGATTCACCACAACATTGCTTTGACCTAAATGTGATTTTAATTTATAAGGCTGCCAAATATAGAGGTCATCAATGGAAGATAATGAAAACCAACGAAGTCTTGTCCACAATACTGGAAGCTCAAAAGTTATTCCGTGGCAGTTTATGCTTCCCTCTTGTTTCTACATCCCATCGTAGCGTATGAAAATTTGAATACACCAAATGGAAGGGCTCTTCACGAGATTTCGAATAGTGCGCATATCACGGTACTCAAGCTTTCGGTTCAGAGTTCTTGGATAGTGTTTCATTGCAAATATCGACTATTGATATCAATCAAAACTTCTCGATCGATACCATATGGCGGTACCATGACACCATTTTAGCCACAGAGACAGCCAGCGAATACCCACTCCTCCAATTGTCTGTGCCTTCTCACTGCCAGGGTCATGTTCGCAGCAGCTGGTATGGACCAAACGATGAAGCAGTGATTCAGTCTTGTTATTGTAGTGGC
>JAQFYD010002110.1:0-10379 GCA_034694225.1 Bourletiella hortensis
AAGAAAGAAAGATGCTGAGTGTTCCTTATGTGGTTGTAAAAAAAGTGAGGCTAGATCCAACACACTGTTGCCTATGAGCCCATTTCCTATACAGAAATTATTATGTAATAGTAATGATGGCGATGGGGAATGGGGAATTTTAATGTGCCAATGAGGGGATGACTCTGGGAAAATGGAGTCTTTCCAGTACTAGAAACAATTCTGATGAAGGGCCTTGTAAGTAACAGGTGATTAAGGCTTACAGGGACTCGGAAATTCTTTTTCAACTTTTACCTGCTCACTATATACAATAACTACCTTGCAATTCCTTCATAATGTGCTGCTACTCAGAGAAGCAATAATGTAATTGAATAGACACACACAATGATGAAACTTGCTTGTTGTTAGCTCATCATCTGCTGTCCCAGAATAGTTATCCGTTGTATTCACAAATGTGTGTAAAAAGGTAGGATATTTACTACAAGACTTTCCAAGAGAAATGTAGCTATGCTTCTGTTACCCAGATTGTGATGAGGGTGTAAAAGGCAACTGCTGTAGACACTCATCACAACATTAAATTCTTCAGTGTGCCAAACACAGAACTGATGGTAGGGTTATTATTATTACAATAATTATTATTATGATAAAGAGAATGAAAGCATTCAGGGACAACTTTACCAAATTCACTCATTCATCCTTTAGTAGCACAAAGATATTGATAGAAAAAAATGATGGAAAAATAATGTGTGGAGAAAAATTGGAAAATATGAGCGGATTATGTTGTTGTTATTGTTGTAGAATTAGAAAATTTTTACAAACAATCCTTTCTGTTAGCACCAAATGTCAAATGGCCGCCGCTGCCGCCCTTCCACAGAAAAAGGAAACCTCGATCTGAATTGATAATTATTACTAGAAATTATAAAAAAAAAACTTGGCACTTTTGCTAGGGTTATTATTATCGGTTGAAGAAGACGTGCGTGTTTGATTGATAATGAGGAAGGATGTAAACTTGATTTGTTTAGATGACAGTATGATAAAGATTATTATGTAGCGTAAAGTTTAAGAAGGAATTAGAATGTTTGTTGTGAAAATCTAGTCCCTTAATAATTGTATTTGTTAGTTAGTGACTTAAGGATATTTGTTATTTTTTCAACTCTGATTGCTCACCTGCAGTCTATAATTTTTTGTTAACCAATGAAATGAGAAATACACAAGTCTCAGAAAGCTGAACTCATGAAAATTACTTTGTGTGCTCTTTATTTAAATTCTCATGGCGATGACTCTCGGCATGCTACAATTTTTGTAGACGCGTCAATCTCATTTGATGCATCATCTTGACTGCCATAATAATTCCAGGCACAAAACATTGTTATCCAGAACGAGTGAAAAAGCATCATTTACTAGTACCAAACAACGTTAACAGTCTCACCTATAGTGCCGGAGACAACCGGCAGACTTGGTGAACAGATTATTAGACATTGCACATAGTTTCACTTGAATCCAGTTACGCATAGTGTGTTTCGTGAAGTTCAGTCTCCTCCACCCTGCGATCTCCGTGGAGTAAAATCCGAAAATGGGAACCGACGGTGGCAGTGCATAAGCTTTGAGTGTAGAACTGAAAGTTAGAGTTCACGTCACGTCCGCCATGCTAGTTTCAAAGAGAGTTCGTGGCACCCTCTAGGTGGTTGAAATTTTACTACTTGCAGTTCTTACGATCATATACAAGTTAGCGTAAAAATCCAGAGGGAGTAGTAGCGCGTTTGAGAAGTTCTAGCAGCAGAGATCGCAACATCAGAAGAGGAAGACTTCAGTAGTTACTTGGGTGGTCGGCAGGTGGCAGTACGGAACAACGAAAAATCGATTGCAATGGAGACGAGTGGTACGATACTGAGGCAAACTAGCCCGATAGAATTCATCAAGTGAACATTGCCACGGGTTGAAATACTTGCGCCAGCATTTTCTTATGAGAAAGTTTCGTATATCTTGTCATTGCAGAACCAATCTCCACTCGTGCATGCAGAACATTTAAAAGTATCACATATGTGATCTACTCTGATGGGTGATCCATGGCAGGGGTAGGAAAACGGATCTCTAAGGTGGTGACTGAAGTTATGATATCTGCGACCGTAATTGCTCTGGCTGTATTACTTATTCGTGCTCTGAATTACATCCAAACCTACAGGGCTGTTGGGAGCTGAAGTGGAGTTGGAGTTCATTCAAGCTCAAACGCATTCACGTGCAAGATCATGATTATGCGATTCGAATGCAATAGCAGTCGGTGTAATTAAAATCAAAAGATGAATTGCAGTACATTTGCAGGGCGATTTCCAAACGCTTGGTAATAAAATGAAAGCCTCCATGACGTACAAAATATTACTCTCGTTTTTAATGTCCCTTATCTTGTAATAATAATCATACAAAATTACACGAGGCTTAGCAACAAATATGGCAGAATTCCTGACATACAGTCGGAAGGGTGACAGCAGGAGGAACAACCTTCACCGGAAGGACGCATACAGATATATCATGTCGACCGAAAAAAAACCAAATATCGTTCGGGTATTTGAAGGGCATTGTCATGTCAACCGCAGTTAGTAATACACAATGTAAAAAATCATTTCTCTCTATCTTATAGCCCACTGGGTAAGCCACCCAGCGGGGGTCTTAAATTGCCATAGTATTTAAGTGGTAGCCAGATTAACTGCACTACTACTCCAGGAAAAGAAGAAGACTATTTGCGGCTCTCCAGCCTCAATTGGTACGGTTGTGGAGTCAAAGTCACTCCACAGTCAGGTACTTCATCACCTCTCAAGGTAGTTCCCTTGGGAGCCATGATGCGAAGTTGATTCACAGTATTGGCAAAGAAAAGGCTCACGACTCGCCGTCCCAAATCCTCACCAACGCATGATCGCTTTCCTGTATTAAAAAAACAGTCATTGCATACTTTAAAAAGTGTATACAATCGGTGGGGAATGTGATGGAAAAATTTTGTAAGGCACCAGTTTGGAATGGGATCAAGTTATCGCTGAAGCAGACGGATCCATCATCGTTAAGATGTCTTTCGGGTCTGAATTCCTCAGGGTTGGGCCACAAGCGGGAATCATGATGGACTGCCCAGAGCAGTGGCATGATCATTGAGCCTTTGGGAATCGTGTATTCTCCAATTTGCTTGTTCTGTTGATTTTTTTCACATAAATTATTAACTAAGACACCCTGGCTTTTTCACAATTCTCAGACTATTTCCAAACCTCGGAGGTGCAATGAGGTACTCCAAGGGGATTGATAGAACGATGACGCCACATTTCAAGAATAACAGCCTTGCAGTAAGGGAGACGTTCAAAGTCTTTCACCGTAACTTCCTTATTCTTTCCGACAGCTTGTTCAATTTCCAAGGCAACACGTTCCTGTTAACCCAGCACAAAAATTTGGTCACAAAAACCAATGTTGTCCTTCTACTACAGTGGAATCCCTCTATAATGGACTCGATGGGACACAATTTTAATACATTATAGCGAAAATCCATTATAAGAATTGATTTTGCACGCAAAATACCATGAAGGGGATTCAATACGAATCCATAACAGTGAGAGATCCATTATACAGTAAAATCTCTCTATAATGGACTCTATGGGACACACAATTTTAATACATTATGGCAAAAATCCATTATAAGAATTGATTTTGCATGCAAAATACCATGCAGGGGATTCAATACGAATCGATAACAGTGAGAGATCCATTATAATCTGTGGTCAAACAAACCTGGATATGTGGGTAGACAGCCATGTACAAGAACAACCAGTTAAGAGAAGCAAGTGTGGTGTCCAGACCAGCATTGATCAAGTCGCTCACAACATACTGAACATTTTCAGGCTCAAAGGTTCCAGTTCCCTTGCCACGTCTTTGGATCTATGAAGAAAGAAATACATAATCATGTTCTGCCATTTCTGGATGTAATTCAGTGGTAACTGTCTCACTTCATGCAAGTAGGCATCCAAAACGGAATCGGTTTTGGACTCTGCCCCTTGGTTCTGTTGTTTCTTGTCCATGATTTCTTGATAGATCTTCTGACTACGGGTCTTGCTCTCCTTCACGAGCTTGAAGATTTCTGCATATTTGGTGAACCTCCTGAATAAACATGAAAAATAACATGCAGCTGCTTCTCTGAACTCTCACATCTGCTTTAACCCTCGTTCTGCTTTATGACTGGCCTTGGGACGAAGTTAAGTAATTTTCATGATCAACACCGTATAAAGTTGGGCTCAAAAATGCACAGTTGTTAGAACCATTATGAAAGACAATGTTGAACGTTACCTGATGAAAGATACGTAATTGAGGGAGTTGGTGACGGTGTGAGTACGGAATCTTTCTTGGTGCACTAATTGCAAGTAGTTCCAGGTCTTGTCATCTTTGTCAAAACGAGTTCCAAGTACGAATTCAGCTAAGGTGTTGCCAACATGGTGACGCACAAGCTTATCCATTTGAGCAGCTTGTCCAGCATGATTTTTCAACTCCTACGAAGTCATAGTAATGTCATTATTTGCTTATAGAATCGTTTATGCATCTCAATTCCCTCTGCGTGTTTTCCATGCATTTAAAGTACAATGGATTTTCTGTTTACCTTGATAAAGTCTTGAACATTTCTTTGAATTTTGGGTTCTGCGCTAGTTTTTGGGTCACCTCCCTTTCCGTGAACTAAAGCATCCAAAGTGTTGGATACGAAGCTTCGGGTGTTCTTGTGTGATTCACCATCTACGCCTGTGATACCTGAAATTATAATGCAAAATTGTGTAAGACATCGTCTAAGGTACCAGACTGCATGTGTACAAACAGGTTCCACTGTTGAAATAATAGCCACTAGTCATGAGGGATACTCTGTCGGCAATGTGGAAGAAGCAAACTAGGTGATTGAAATGAGAAATACTACTGATTTCCTCATTCATTCGAGACACAGCTGACTCTTAGGTGTAAACGAATTAGCAATACAATGGGGTCAGACACAATGAATCATCAACATATGTTACAACATAAGGACCCACCAAAAGTCCACAGACATGCAGAGCTCTTCTGTTCGATTGTGAAAGTCATCACATGCAGCTTGTGAAAGTTCACAAAAACTTGGGCATCCAAAAATCATATAGTTTTACAATTTTTTCATTAGAGGTAGCCACGCCCAGAAAATTATGGTAGCGAAAGGGACTTGGACATCGTTGTTCCCTAAAAACCGCAGTGAAATCGCGGGAGTGATACAATCGGAGTACCAATTATGCTTCACGCTATGAACGCCTGTAATGCCATAATGTTCTCAGGTTCCTGTATTTCGGCCTTCCGCAAATATTTATAAGCGGCAAAATTTGCAAGCGCCCCAAAAACATGTTTAAAAAATAGGCAATGCCTGACGAGCCACCCCTTTAACACCTTAGCAGTTCCAAAAATCGCCAATGGAGAAACGTAACTGAAATTTCTTGTCAGCTTTCACTACATGTGGTTTCATATAGTGACAATATTGGGTTGACTGGTGAATTTTCATGTTTAGGTAGCGGGTAGCTGAGGGTTTCAATGGGGACTCGGTTTCTCTGTGCGCGCACAATTCAAAATCTCATTACCTATCCCTTACAGCTCTCAACCCTTTGACGACCGGAACTTGGTTTTCGAAATTTCGGAAATCTTAATTTTTAATTTTTTTCTTGACAGTTCATATCATTTGCCTGTACGTATTTTCAAGGGCTAAGCTGACAATGGATTCCTCCTATGAGCAAATTGACTTCAAAAATTACCTTTTCCGTATGTATATGACATGTAACCTTATGCAATTCTCTGTTCCCTTTTTCAGATGTCTTATTCTGATCGCTTTTCCTACTCACCTACTCCTCCTTCCGAATATGGCTATTTAACGTGGGAAACCGAAGAAACTGATGCTGACTCTTTGGATTCAATGTATTCTATCACCTCTAACTCTCCAGCCCTTTCTCCTACCCGCTCGTACTCTTCCTATGGTGACGTTAGCGTGGACGATGACGAGGAGGAACTTGCTGATCTTAATGGTCATTGCACGGAAGTAGTCCTGGAAGACACTCCTCTTGAAGTGGCCCGTTGGTCACCCCTAACCCTTCCTATTCCTGGATCTACGGATTATTACCTGGTCACTTCTCTCACCGTACGCCGCATTTCCTGTGAACCGCCTGGTCCTTCTCCTTCACCTCCTTCTGTTGATGACGGCGTTGTCCTTGTTGCTGAATTTTCTCCTCCCAGCTCGCCTGATGATACTGAAGTCACTACCTTGGATTGACTTCCAGAGCGAAGTATCAGAGGGGGGAGTAGTTACGTCGTCATTGTTACGTAGATTATGTTAGGAACTTTAAATACAATATTGTCAATAGCCTTCTTATGGATTTATTACTATTATTATTATGAGTCTCCCTGTTGTTGTTCATGCTGATGATGATTCATTCGGTCTTTGGCTTTAGCCTTTGCTTGACGCAATAAACGCTTGCTCTCATCTTGTGCGTTGCCACTGTTACTACTATTACTAATTATTATTATTGAGTATCTGACAATATTGGTAGACGGTTAAATAATCTCACCCTTACGAGAAATCGCAAGCTGTCTTTGTACGGAAGTTAACATTTGTTGCCTCTGGACATTATTGGGCAATACTCGATGTTTTGCTTCATCTGGCTATTCTAACTGCCTAGTTTATTAAGCGGACCACGTACATTTTCATCATCTGAGAATAACGTTGAGCGCCGAATCTGCTGAAGTTATTACCTATTGGGCCTTATAGTCATGGTTTTAGGAACCTGTGCCTTTTCTAGATGGGAGGCCTAGGAGAAAATGTGGTCTCTAACAACGCAGGGTAGGCCTATGGTTTGTGATAAGCTTTCTCCGTTTCCATAGTGATTTGGTTTAACGAACAACAGGGCAGCTCTGACGACTGGAAGGAAGCTGACTCGTTCATCTGTCACTGGAACGAGAGCAGAACAAACTTACTCCATCCATGTCCCACCAAAGTGGTTAAGAGCGGCCTCATTCGATAATTATTGCAATATTTCTTCAGCTGATCGAAAAACATGCAAATGTCAGTCCGAAAACAGAATAATCATTTCCACGGCTGTAACTTACGAATATTTAAGCTCTTCCGCCCTCACGTAAACACACAATTTTTGGGACGATTCCCATGTATTCAGACAGCACGAAGATAACAAGTTTGAGAAAAAGGATTTCAGTCCTCATTATTATGGTCAAAGCATACAGTAAGGGGTTAATGTAATTCAACAATTTGTAGGTCACTATTTGCTGGGAACCTGAGTACATGACTAAAAACCTCAAGACGAGTTCTTCTTACCCTTTCCACCATTGAGGCCATGATTGATTTGCAATGGTGGACTAGCACTGAAACCGTCAGCAGAGAAAGCATCACGGATCATTTTAGCGTCACTGAGAACAATGGTGTAAAGTGATCCAAGATTGATACTGTATATCCGTCCATATTGCTGCGCAAGTTCCGTCAGTGTTAAGTATGGTGCCCGATAGTTTAAGAAGGGTAGGTAACCCAAAAAGGGAATTCCCATGGGTCCTGGAGGGTAATTCTTGTCGCGAATATCCAAAATGGCAGCACTAACGATCAGTGATGTACAAAAGACAAAGAAGAGTTCATCGAAATGAACGCAGAAGAACTCCACGAACAAATTCCAATATTCAATCATGTTGACGTCTTTTCTCCTCCTTCAGAAGCAACAAACGGATTCTCAACTTTGCCCAACTTTGCTACACCTTTGGCACCAAAAATATCCAGTTCCCGAGCGACTAAATTCCGGTCTCCGGGGAAGCGGACACCGTAGCACACCACCTTTACAAGCCAGAATCACAAACAATAAAAATTAGGATGATCAACGGGAAAGAGAAATGAGTGCTGCTGCGTCTTCGGTCGTACGTTACAGACTAAGTCATAACGCGAAATCGAGGAGCAAGAAGATTTCTTTAGGAGGAACAGGAGAAGGCTTGTCGCAAGCAAATGCCTGTCAAACTGGTTTCCGGCTCTCTTGCTCGTTCCTCTACTTTTTGTTTGCTCATACCTAACAACACCTGACTTTGTGTACATGAATCAGTGGCAATGGTTATGAAGAAATTCACAAAAACAACATATGACCAACAGAGAGGGATAACGGTATAAACAGCTCAAACTGCTGCCTTCTCGACAAGGGGCCGGACTGAGTAGCAGGACCTTACATATATTACTTTCTACACCACCCCATCTCTTTATCGTCCTGGCCTTGTTTTTTCCTCATCACATTCATCCCAAAATTTCATCCTTGTTGCAATTCATTCTCCTATGTTTTTCCTTAATAATTCACGTGAGACAAAGGTCCATTTAATCTGTCCGACTCATTAATCAAGATTTTATTCCCTTCACCTACAATGTGCGTAAGGTGGTTTGCTGTGATTTGAAGTGGCCATTCAGAGTAGAAAAACAGAAGAAAGCCTGTTCTGCTGGTGCAGTGCAGTAGAAACGGCAATATTTGCCATACAAACAGACATAGGAAATGCTCATTTTTGCAAGTGATTGGGGTGGTATGGCACGAACCTCCTCCTTTATGATGATATGAGAGTTCATGATTGTATTTGAACATCTTTGATTGTGCCCCAATTCTTTTCAGTGTGTATACTTCTCATATTCTTGCACACACACACTGCGGTCCCCGGGAAATGATGTAAAGATTGAGATTATCATTCTAATGCTCTCACAAGAAGATGCTTGTCAAACTGGTTTCCGGCCGTTGCTCATTCCTCTACTTTTTGCATGTTTCTGTCTACCTAAGATGCTTTTGAGAGTATGAGAAGCTTTTTGTGTGTGCATCGAGAGTAGTTATAGTGGTTATGAAGAAAACCACGAAAACAACGTAATCATCTTTTCGTGAACTAAACGCAGTAATTATTATCTGTACTAGTATGTGATCCACCATAATGATGCGTGCTGTTGTGACCAGTAGAGAGGGATAACGGTACAAACAGCTCAGACTACTGCCTTCTCGACAAGGAACAGGACTAGCACGACCTAACATATAAACCTTTCGACACCACTTCATTGCTTCATCGTCCTGACCCTCTTTTTTCTTCGTCACATTTATCCCAAAAATGCCAATCTTGTTACAATTAATTCACTTGCTTTGCTCGTCACAATTTGCGTGAGACAAAGTCCTAACTCTGGCTCAAGTGCGAATCACGATTTTTCCCTTTGTTTTTGCAGGAATACTCACTTGGGTGCTCACTTGGCCATGAAATTCAACGCCTCATCTGCTCTCTCCGCGCCAATGCATGTCATTAATTAGGCTGCACACAATCAAAATTCTCACCAGCGTACATTTCATTATCTCCGCACAGGTTAAGCGATTCACATTGTTAATGATGTTCTATGGCGCTGACCACCATTTAAAGGAGATATCCCGAGAGTTTCCAGAAGTGAATGTTTGCGCAACTAGTAATGAATGAACCGTAGCGGTTGTCTTTGCGTGAACTCAAATCCTCCAGCCCATCACAAAGCAATGAAGACTGTCTCATAGAGCCCTTAGAAAGCAGCTCAGTGAGGGATAGCTTGGAAAATTATCGCAAAACCACTAAAAAGTGCTACAATTTCCAACAGTTCATCACCTCTGTGTAAAAAAATTGGTAAATCAAATTGGCTACACCGTAAGTATTGAGGGCGAATGAACAGCAGCAGCATGTTTCTGGTCAAACAACATGAATGGATTTCTTTTTCTTTTGAAAGTGCCTAAGGGAAGGTATCCACTTCCGCCTGTATAAGATATTTGTATGCAAAACTATATGTGTAATGAGCCTGTTCTCATGTTGTGGAGGAAAAGGAAGCATTTGCATGTGCAGACATGTAATGTTGGGAAAGTCATACTGGATAAACGAGGTGAAGGACGGCAAAAGAGAAAATGTTGTGTAACCGGAGTGTGTTTCCTTGTTATCACAACAAATCATGAATAATTTCAGATTGAAATGAACTGCGATCACAGCTTATGTCGTCTTGTGGGCAGACGAACATCTTTCCAAGAAGTTTGTAATCAAACTTCAGAATTTCTTAAAATCGCAAGGAGTGTTCCAAGCTCCATTCTATCATTTTCCGGGCTTTCTGCTTGATTTCTTTTTGAACGTCCTCCATTCTCGTGGGAAGGAATGTTAGAGCATGGCGGAAAGAGGAATAAACAACAAACTGATAAAGCAACAAAGCTTGCATTTTAACAAACGTCAACAGCTCTGTTTTTAATCATGGTTGGATAACGAAGAATTCTACTGTAACACTTAACTGTAATAGTCGGCATAAATTGAAGGTGAATCTTGAATTATAATGGATTCGTCATGTTCTGTTTTTATGGAGGAGCTGTCATCCGTATATA
>JAQFYD010002111.1:0-10378 GCA_034694225.1 Bourletiella hortensis
TGCAACACGGATAAAAATATTAAATAATACAATAATAAAACATATATAGTCTAATTTTCAAAAGTGGACACTTATTTCGGAACGCTTTAAAATTCAAAAGTGGACACTTATTTCAGAACAGAGTAGTACATAAGAAGAGGATTGCAAGTTAAGACTCCAATTGCAACTGAAATAAAACGCAGTGTTTCATTAAAATTATTTAGGTAGATTATTTATAAGACAAAACGGTTTTTACATGAAACATCCATAGACGTCGGGGATATTCAAAATATTAAATACAACGAGATAAATGTTAAATTTTCAGGATGTATAAAAATCACGTTTAGAAATCTAGAATTTTATCAATTTTAAAAATCGGAGATTAAAAAATAAAATATTTAAATTATGTTTAAAACATAATTAAACATTTCAATGACGAGTGAGACCAGAATTTTTTATAAATATGCTTGATTATATTTATTTTTAAAATGCATAGTCCAAGTAAAGCCGAAGGAATGAAAGATCAAATGGGTGGTGCTATAAAAGAAGCATTTGGAAAAGCAACCGGAAACGAAGGACTACAAGCTAGAGGACAAGCACAAAAAAATCATGGTAAAATAGAAAAAGAAGAAGCAAAAAACAATGACAAACACGGCAAAATAAATGCCCATAATGCAAATACAATTAACAATCCTGGTGCAACTGGCTTAACCAGCACTGATACCGCTGATGTTGCTGCTATGAATAAACAAGCTGATTATGATACTGCTTATCCTATGGGGAATGGTTACAAAAGTACTCTTGATCAAAAGATCATCAACCAAAAAGGCCATCCTACAATGTAGGGTTTTTTGAATTAAAATTTTCAAGTTTCTTTTTGATTATCTTGTAAATTTTCATCACTTATTACATTTTAGTAAAAATCTTATAGATATGTATGTTTTGTTTACAATTTTTCAAAATGGTCAATAGAAATTCAGATGAAAACCTGGAATTTTGCATAGATTTCAAAATCTCAAAGACATCTTTTTAATCAAATTTTCCCAAAAAGTACACTCAAATGAAAAAGCAAACATAAAGCTCAATATTAATAAAGTACTTTAGCAAAATTTATCGGCAATATTCATTCTTTTTATATTGCGACAAAATCTAATTCATTATTTATAAGTAGGGCAGTCAAAATGTGACCTAAAAATTGCCACTTTTGTAACCTCAAAAAACTTCGAATTTGACCTAAAAATGTGACCTAAAAATGTGACCTAAATCGTGACTTTGTTGACCTAATAACTTGAAAAAATATTTTCTAAATCTCGTTTTTAACAATTTAATTGCTTACAATTTTAGCAATCAGACTTGAAATAAAAATTCTATCAAAATTCAAGTTGATATAGCTGTTAAGGATAAAATTCTTAAATTATACTAATAATTTTTTTAAACTAAATACTTTCATTATCTGCTTTAATAAATATTGGTTTTTAAAGCAAATATATATGTTCATATTTTAATACTTAAAAGTATCTTTGCACTGGTACTTTTAACAAATATACTTATGAACTTGGAAAAACACATGAACTATTGATATATATAAGACTTATTTGGTACAATTTAATTAAAATCAAAATTGCGATAAATAAAATCAATTTTTCAATTATCAAAATATATCTTCATCAATGAAATTAAAATTTCAATAATTTGCATTTTCTTTGTCTTGATTGATTTATGTGAAATAAATGATTTTTTTCTAATAATTTAGGAAATATAGAGGGTTTTATTTAATATATGCAGCTCTTACATAAATTTAACAGTGAGATAGTATAGCTTAAGTAAAATAGACAAGTTCAATAATAAATTTTGACTATTTTATACCATTTTAATAATTGAAGATAGGCCTTTTTTATATATCATTATCACATATTAATTAAAAACCTTTTCCATATATAAATATTATTTCTTATATTTTTTCTTTATATTTTGGTATTTTCATTATTTAATTAATTGATATAAAATGTTATTTTTGAGTTATTTACCTGTTTGAAATATGGAATTTGAAGGCTTACAATTGTATATATAGTAGAAACTGAATGTTTCTTTTTTGTTGTAAAAAGATATTTTTAGGCAGTATCGACTTAAAAAACAAAAAAGTGACCTAATTGTGACCTAAAGACAAAAAAGTGACAAAAAAGTGACTTCATAACTTTGAAAATAAAAGAGGTAAAGAAAAATGGATAGGTTATCTTTGCGTTTTAAGCAATTTTGAACACAATATCAAATGTGACTTTATGTGACTTTTGGCTGCCCTATTAATAAGGCTCGCCAACAAATATTTGTTCTCAAGACATTTTTTCGAATATCGGATCCCTAACAAAACATATCGAGTCAAAAACAACATAAAGATATTGCCATAATTATAAATAATATAACAATAATCAGTTTTTGTTTCCAATTTATGTTGTTTCTGATTTATGGGACTATTCTTTTGAACAAATACAAATAGTTTGTTGACCAAATATATTTGGTCTTGGCATTACTTAAAATGAAATAAATGCAACAGAAGATATTGTAAAAACAAAATTTGATTTTTTTATATTATTTATAAGTCTGGCAATATGTTTATGTTATTTTTGACTCGATATGTTTTGTTAAGGCTCCGATAATTGAAAAAAATTTCTCGAGAATAAATATTTGACTAGCGCTAATTATTTATAATAAAGTTAATCTTTGATTATCAAGTTTAGAGGCCAACTTATTGATAAATTTTTTTATCTATTAAAAAGATAAGAATATATTGAATTTTTTCGACTCTTTGATAAGATTTACGACTTTTTAATTCAATTTTTAATAGAGACACTTTACTACTAAAATTGAATTTAAACATACATTCATATAATTTATCTTTTTTTTTGGTAAAACGAGTTTATTGAAAATATAATTTATCTATTTAGAATATTATCCCGAAACCTTTTCAAATCGTGTTTAATAAATCGATTAAATACTATTATAATAAAAATTTTATGTCTACAAACATTTTTATTTATATCGCATTATATAGTCATGAATTTGTTATTGTAATATTTCTCTTGAAAATGTCAAATTTAGGAGCTTCTAATTCATTTTTACAAAATATATAAATATTACGCAACAATTTGTAAGATAAATTACTATCATGTTTTTATAGCGTGTTCAAATGTTTTTATAATCAATATATAATTGAATTTGATCAATAGATTTTATTTTGAAGTTTAAGTCTTGAAATAATTTAAATTATCTCAAGTTTTATTTTTAAAACGTTTTAAAAGTTTATTGCATATTTTCTATAAAATTTGTTTGATTATATAAATAAGATATATAATTTAAATATTATATGTATTGATTTTATTAATAAATTGTAAACAAGTTTCATTCAGTTAAAACGATGTTTATGATCAATAAAATGATAAAATATAAAAATCATAAAATAAATTTCATAAATAATGAAAATCATTTCTACATTGTTATTAATACAATTAATCTATACAAATCAATTTGATAGAAATTTTGAATATGATAGATATGATGATGAGGAAGAATTAGCAGAAGACAGATTTATATTTAGTCTATTATATAATATACTCAGACCATTTGATGTATTTGGTATAATGGACATGTTTGGTGGAGGAGAAGATAGTCAATCAAATAAAAAAGATGATACAGTATTCCAAGATAACAGATTAAAAAATATAAGAGATTTGGAAAGTTTAGAACAAACTAAACCTAATAAATTCAATTTTGGTGGATTAGATTCTAAGAATGGAAATAGAATTAATTCTAATCAAATTGATAATTTTTTCAATAAAAAGAAAAAATCTACTAATAGTGTTGATCAAAATGAAGGATCAGATAGTTCTAGCATAAATCCTGAAATTATTGGTAATAATAATGCCTTTAATAAAGAAGGTCAAGGATTTGGCGGCTCATCTTTAAGGAAAAGACCAAACTCTGATAAATCTGACAATAATAATGCTTTTAATGAAGATCAAGCATTTGGTGGGTCATCTTCAGTTAAAAGACCAAATTTTGATAAATCTAGCAACAATAATGCATTAAGTGAAAGTGATCAGAAAAGATTAAACGACATGTTATCTAAATTAAATATGGGAAATTCTAATGAATCTAAAGATGATTTAAGTGAATTTAAACCACAATTACAAAACAGGAACATTCCACAAAAAAATTCTAATAGGTTACAAAAAATCGAATAATTATCATTAAATTTTTATTTAAAATATTTTTAAACAGTTTATTTACATAATGTATAAATCTAAAAATATTGGGTGTTTAAACATATATAAAAGTACGAAATAAAGTCGATTGTATTCAGATTTAATTTATGTAAAACTGATGTAAGGTTGATTAAAAATAATAATTATTGAATTTTGAATTTGAAACTAAGTTAATTGATAATAATTATTGTTTTAATTGAAATCATTATTAACCCGAAAACAATAATAAATGTTTGAAATTGAATTAATTCAATTTCAAATTTTATATAAAAGAAAGAAAATTATAATCTAATTTAATGCTAATTATAAAACCAATACTGATATTATCATTTTATAAGAGTGCACCTATAAAAAATGAAGAAGTAGAAGAAAGATTTTTTGGTAATTTATTTAGTGGATTCTTAGAATTTTTGAGTAAATTTAATATTTTCAACAATAATGAGCCTAAGAAAGAAAATAAAAAGGAAGAAAATACTGTATTTGATGATAAAAAATTAAAATCTATAAGAGATCCTGAAGATTATGAAATTAAGCCTAATTTTGGTAGTATTTTTAGATCTAATTAAATTATATTTATTTTGTTAAATATTGTATATTTTTAGTTAGAATGTTTATATTTTTTGATTTATTTATTAACAATTCTTATTTTAACACAGTTTCTGAAACAAATTTCACCAAACCCAATCTTTGTATATTTGTACAAATTTTATTATGCTATGCTGACAATAATTTATTAAAATTGCCAATAAGTATACCTTATATATTTAATATTGTCTTTAAAATACATTTATAAATTCTCAACAGCATATATGGTAGTTTTTATTTTAAAAAGATAGTTTTTTATCGAAATTTAATAGCCCAAAATAAAATTCAAAGATTATTTTAACTAAAAAATAAAATACATATTATTTTTATACTATTCTTATAAAAATGGGTAGATTTTTATTCATATTGACATTTTTAATCTATATCAATTAGACCCAGAATACTTTATCAAATTTTGACATTTTTTAATAAAAATTTCAACATGTATTTAAAGTACAATATCAAATACAAAATTTACACTTTTGCCAGTTTTAATAAGTTCTTAGCACCAAAGTATATCATAGTTATTTTTGTACAAAGATTCGAAAACTGGGTGTGGTGGAATTTGTTTCAGAAACTGTGTTTTTAAAATGAAAACTGCCATATATGCAAAATTAATAAAGTATTCAGGGTTTAATTTATAAAATTATGAATAGAAATAATAATATTTTTACGAAAATAGTATAAAAACAATACATATTTTATTTTTCAGTTAAATTAACCATTTAATTTTATTTCTGGCTATTGAATAAATTTCCGATAAAAACTATCTTTTTAAAATGAAAACTTGTATAGTTTTTGTAGATTTCGAAATATAAAGTCCTTGTAATATTGACTTTAAAAACATTTCTATTCTAACTTTATGAATTAAAAGTTATAAAAATAATACATTGCAATATATGAACCTCAAAGGTTAATTCAGATATAGAGATATATTAGTTACAAAATTAAACTTCAATACCAAGACGTAAATCGAATCTACTCAAAAACTTGATTTTAATATTACCATTTTTAGATAAAACCTCTTTAATTTTTTCTCAGGGTCACATGAACTAAATAGCGTGCTTATTAAGCAGATCCAACTTTTCATTATACAAAAAAGTTTGTAGTACTTTTGAAATCATTATTGGTGAAACAAAGTCAAATATATATAAGAAAGCAACTTTGCATTTTTTGAAGCTAACTTATGAGAGCAATCCTTGCAAAAGACGTTAAATATTGATACAAAAACTGATTAGTTGTAATAGCTTTGATCTAATTTTAATATACTTGAAAATAAAGCTAAAGATTTAATTTAACTATTAAGAATCATAATCATACCTAAATAGACCTAATTTATTACCATCATGATTATCATAACCAATATCATTAATTCCAGGATTACCAGATTGAATTAAACTAGAGAAAGATTCTTTTTTATTTAATGATTTAGAATCTTGATAATTTATTCCTTTACTTAAAAGAGATTCTTTAGTTTCTTTATTCATTTTAATTTATAAATTCTTTGTCCTATTTATATTTGAATTTCGTATACTGAAACAATTATTTGATTTTCTTAATATCTGAGACATTTTTCATGATTATGTATAAATTTTTATAAATATTCAATGAATAAAAACAATATAATAACTAATTTATAAAATTTTAAAAGATACAACTTTTTAAACTTGCAAGATATTACCGTATTTCACAAGTTTTCTCCGCAAAAAATATATATTACGGAGTTTTGCGTAAATAAGAACTTACTCACATTGGAAGAGTTCGAATTTATAAAAATAAGTTTCACTTAAAGTAAGTACATGTACTTGTATTCGAAAAAGGCATTTATTGGAAAATCTTATTACATTTGGGAAAATTCAAAAACACGCAAATTCTATATAAAATATATTAATTAATACTATGGCTTATGAATAAAAATGATAAGCCTCTTTATTATATTTACTCAAACTGCATTCCTTAATCCTTTGAATAATGATGATTTATTCAAATATCGAACATATACTTTAATGATGAAAGATTCTTATGTAAACTTTTTTCAATGTAGCAAAACGATCGATAAAGTTAAAAATATCTTCTTTGTTTAATTTTTTGGTTTCAAGCTTTTTATTTTCTATTAATAATGAGATAAATTTAAACATTAATAAAGGCTCTTCATTGACTCAGGTCAGTAATTTATAAATGTAGTCAAATAACGTACAGTAATATGATCATAATTGGTGTTAAATCATCTGTTGGTCGCATCTATTTATTAATTAATCAAGAAACATTCCATTATATTAAGAAATAAAATCATAATCACAATAGACATAATTTATGTAGAGCTGTTTATCAGATTATTATAAATTAGAAGAAACTTTCCGAATATAAAGCTCATGAGCTTATTTTCGAACGTTCTTATTTATTAAAAACTCCAATACATATCATATTCTCAGATAAGCTGTTGAAATTTTTGCGCAAACAACATATGAAAGAGTTTAGCCTTTTGACTGCACATCATTAAAGTATCGCCACATACACTTTTTTACTATTTGAGAAATACTGTCATATTTTTGAATAAATTTAATTAAATTTAAGGAACTACAGTAATTCACACCATTTCTGTGCAAAATGTACATTGATCTTGCGCAGAAATGGTGTCAAGATCGAGTTTTTTTGAAAATCGAAAACCACACAATTTGTAGGTTTTTAATAATTTTACGTGTTTTAGGCTTTGTTTGAGTCATAAATTTATAACAAAAATGTATATAGATCTTGCGCAGAAAAGGTGTGAATTACTGTAATCTAAAATCATATTTTATAAAAACAAAAAAATAATTAATATTTAATCTTTAACAAAAATTAATTAAACCCAATTTACTTAATTTCAAATTTTTATAACCAATATCATTAATACCAGGATTACCAGATTGTATTAAATTAGAAAAGCATTTATAATTATCAACTAAATTATAATTTATACCCTTTGATAAATAATATTCCTTATTAATTTGTTGTTTATACATATAAAATTTATTTTTTTTATCATTATTTATATTTTTATTTTTCAATTTACATCCTTTTTTGTTAATATTGTACTTGATTTGTTTCTTATAAAAGGAGGTTTTCTGCTTGGAATACCCCTTAAATTAATTGTAATTATTTTTTATCCGAAATATTAATTTATCTTATTAATTAAAATTAAGATATTCATGAATAATTTTCGGGACTTACTTATATTTCTATATAGTCATCAATTTAAAATTTTAATCAATTTACCTCCTTAAAAGCATGACTATTTGTATATTTTAATATATCTAAATTAAGAATATTTTCAATATAGTCCAAATAAATTTATATTAATAAACGATATACCTGATATCACTATTTATTATCATATTTTTTGTGATTTACATTATATTATTTTATAGGGAGTCTGCTCAAAAATGTAGATTATATTTGTAGAGAAAATACTAAAAATTTTGAATTAAATTTTATCTTAGATTGAAGTCATAGTTGTTTATTAATTAATAGTTATTGTAATATAAGAATTCAATCTAAAATAATAGAATCGTAACATACTTTTTTAACCAATTTTATTAATTTTTTACCTTTTTATAGAGTGATGAGATTTTTACTAGTAAGCACAATATTAAGAATATACATTATATCTACTTAGAAAACCTTTGAAAAGGTACATTTTATTGACTATATTGTAATTATCATTAAAGAGGCTAAGTGTATAATCTTTATTAATTTAAAACTTTAAAATTTTACAGCACAAAGCTATTTTTAGATGCTCTTTCAACATTTCATTCGATAGTAAATATAATATTATATAATCATATCAAAGTTAAATCCATAAGTGATAATGACTAGAGCGGTTAAATTCCATTTTTTATATTTGAAATAATAATGAAAATTTGCGCTTAAATTGCTTTTATTTTATAAGGTAAATGCTAAATGAAAAAATGATGATAGTAAAGATGTATATATGCATAAATTATAGTAAGATACTTATCAATAGACGTTTTAATAAGAAATATGGCATTTTTGAAAATTTTTCATATTCAAACTAATGCTATGTAATATTTTTGTAATATTAAGCGCAAAAATTCATTTTTTAAAAATAATTAGATAATTTTAATTTTTAAGCATAATTTTCTGAATTTCCTAATAATGTATACACAATATGATCTTATTGATATTTATATTCATATATGAATCACAAAATTTCATTTTCTGTCTATTAATTTACAGAAGTTGCGTGAGATATAAATACTAATATTCTTTATCTGCAAAATACTTATTTAAAAATAATTTATGGATATTAAAAAAGAAGAAATTGAATGAAGGTTTATTAAACTAATAGAGTTTTGATAAACCTAAATTATTATTTTTATTTGTAGAATCCAAACCAATATCACTAATACCAGGATTACCAGATTGAATTAAACTAGAAAACCATTTAAAATTATTAGACATTTTAGAATTGTGATAATTAATACCTTTTGATAAATAATATTCTTCAGTTAATGGTTGTTTATACATTATTATAATATATTATATTTGAATCTTTTTATATAATTTTTTATATTTCCTTTTTTAATTGGTTATTTTTTATTTGGTTAAAGGGTTAAACTGTTTATTTATTTTTATTCCCCTATATAGTCTATAAATGTGATCAATGTAAATATTTTTCCTTTTATATTTATAATCCCGATAAACTTGTTGCATTTTTATGGAATTTTCGTTTATCCTAATATTTTTATGTAATTAAATCTAAAATTTGTTTTTATTTTTTGAATTCTTGTGTTTGTAAATATGCATGCTGATTAATATATTATATAATAAACACTTGTTTTAATAACAAACATATTATATGTATTTGTAAACATAAAATCGATCTAAAGCAAATAAAAAAATCGATACTTATAAAATTTGTAAGATTAATTTAATTCAGATGCAATATAAAATTAGCGAAAGTTATATAAAAGTTTAAATTACTTAACTATAAGAAGATTTATTTAAAAATAGTAAAATACCATTTTAAGCTTGCCCAGAATTCTCAATTTTTATTAGATTTTATTGAAATATTTAAAGTATTAAACTATCAACTTGTTTTACTACCAAAAAGAATTATATAAATAAAATTCTATGAAACACAAATAATCTGATTATTAGAACTGGTATTGTAATTATTAAAAATTCTATGCCAACTATTATCAATAGTTCTGCTAGATGGTTATATAATTGACCTCATTTTATTATAGATATTAACAATTTCAATATATATGCTAAATATTATGATTTTTTAGTTAGATGATACATATCGATAATTTATTTGATGATGATTTAGAATAATTAAAGAGATTTCTGAAAATGTGTCTTCTTAAATTAAATAAAATCTGGGCTATAAGGTCGTACAAGTAGCCCGACGTCATCATTACAAATTATCACGAAATTTGCAACCAATTTAAAAGGGAAAAATAATCAATAATAATTTATTTAATAAATAATATAAAAAATATTTAAAAAACATTAAACAAATAAAATAATTTAATAAATACCATTTTTTG
>JAQFYD010002112.1:0-10376 GCA_034694225.1 Bourletiella hortensis
AGGTCATTGAAAGTCAGTAAACACAACCACAGGAATACACACGCAAACACACATTCATTCGAACCCATGTGTTTGTAGCCATCTACGAACAAAAGCTACGGATCTCAATTCACACTTACCACGACCATATTCCCACTACGGCCCAACGGAATAGAACGAAAGGGAGTAACAAAGACGACAATTGTCACAGTAATTTTAAGTGGCGCACATAAAACGGAAGAAAGTTAACGCAGCGTAGATTGCTCCTACGGTGGGACGAGTATCGGCTAAATTGCCCTTCGACTTTTTCTGTGAAAATGCAATAAAAAGTGGAGAAAATGATACGTGCTTTTGGTTACTACAAGGAAGGAATTAATGAGAAACCACAGTAGTTCCACTCCCCGCTACAACAGCATCTTTCTCAAGACAAACCATTTTATATCAACATAAACTTCATATCCTTCGATGCCTCCGGCATGATTTCCATTCCGTGCGAGTAGTTTTCTGCAGGCTATAGCTATGCGAATGTGCATGAAAGGGTAGCATAGCTACATAGGGAAGACGAAAGGTGAGAACCCAAAAGTTGTGTGCCGTCATGGGATTTGGCTCAGAAAAGTGGAAAATGATTCCACACTTTGGCGCCTCCAGATTTTACAGTAGAATTATCCAAGAAGAGTGGAAGGATCCGCCGCCAGTTGGATCATTCGGGGAACGTGAAAACAGCTCGAATGACGAGATGACTAACGATGCTAATCAAGCCATGCTCTGGCTCACATACATTTCTCCTCCCATTTCTTGCTGCACCCCAACAATCCTTCAGAAGTGTGCTACTACTACGCTAACTGAGCATGAGATCCCTAAGGTGAGGGATGCGTGCAGAAATATTCACGGTGGAATCCCCTCATTTATACTTTCTTCTCTTTCATTCACACAGGACTCTTACATGTATTCTCAGGAACGCATTACAGCTCTATCTACATGCGTGCAATGCAAAAATTGCAGATTTTTTCGGTTCAAATCTCCGTCTTTTTTTCATTTGATCTTCCTGCGTTTGTCGCAGCCCCAGATGAGGGTCAAATTCAGGTCAGAAGTATGGCAACCCCTGGATGGATGCCTAAATCGTCAGTCTCATCAGATCGCCCTCATTTATTTCTCAGCCTGGCTCGTTATAAGATGAGTGTGGTGGTGCTGAGTCACCATATACATCAGACCACGTGGCAGCCCGTCCATTAAAAGACGACCAGCCCACTTGGCTTCCAAAATGACGAGCATTAAGGGGAACAACCCTAGAAATAATTAATGCACTTGTCAGTATGCCTTTATACCTCCCACTCGTCCTTGCAAAGTCTTCTCATATTCGCCTTTCCACGGGCATAAATCTTACAAGTTTTCTTTAATTGTTTCCCCCACTCCGTCTCTCGCTTTTCCAACCAAAAAAATCATAAAATTCCCATCTCCAGCCTAAAATTATGAAAACTCTCCCGTTGCATCAAGTTTACAGACGTCTCAAATTTTCAGAAAAAGTACGTCCCAATTTTCCTCAGCTTTGAAATATGAACCGAACGTTGATGTTGGGAGGGAGAAGATTACAAAAAGCAGTAGTACAGTTAGGGAAAGTCGGGGACAATGCCAAACAGGCTGGCTGCTGTGATATTTGAAACGGAATAAACTTTTTTTTTCTCTGTGTAGTAATATTAGTGAGTAGTGTGAAGCCCCGAGAATTCAAGATCTATTCAAACATCAACTTTTCAAGAGATTGATTTCATCCATTCTACTGTTGTGCTATGACGTGAATATGTGGAATTTTGCTGGACAATGAACTTCTTTTCAAATTTCCTTTTTATTGGCTCCAACACAGAAGAAGCAATGACGATGGTCAGGCTTGACAACAACAATGGACGCGGACAAGGACTTGAAGGAAATAATATTACTTCTTCTTCTTCTTGTATCTAAACTTTTCTTTTGAACACACTATTTTTCTCATATGGTCTCCCACTTTTCTCTGAATGCTGTCCTCAGTTGGATAAAAATTCATTCTAGCCAGAAAAGACCCCGAATTCCAGATAAACATTTGAATTTTTACTGCGGAGAAAAAAATCTGTCTGAGATGAAGAATTGTAATGCATAAATTGGCTGTTAATGAGATTTACTACGCACTCTCTGATTGCTTATAACGTAGAATTGATGAGACAATGGTCGGGAGACTTTATTAGAATTTTGAATACATCTCACCCTTTGGATTTCAGGCTGTAACGAAACGGGAAGTTGAATCCTTCTAAATTTGCATTCAACACCAGTCGCCGATCGTGGTGAGACAGGGAGACAGGCAAAGGAATTAACATTGGGACTCATTCTACGTTAATAGATGTTAAAAATATATAGGAAGGTATATCACATGCTGAGTCTACATACAAGGCGGAGTACTTGCTTGAGCTTTTATCGCGCCTGAAATCTCCCCATTCATTGTTACAATTATTGACTCTAGCCAATGTATGCATATGGTTGCAAAATGGACAAATTTTATTCCCCTTTCTAAGTATTAGCATGGCAGAATGAATTCCATTCATATGTACGCAACGAGCATAGCTACATATGTGGGCTCTGATAGGCAATTAGATTTGGGAATCGGGTAGCTCCATCGCTACTATACTTCTTACTTCTACTATGTATCCTCCCTTCATCATGAATTCTTCAAGCTGCATTCTGAGCTTATCAAATGCAAATGGATCCATAAATCAGATAAGGGACGGGATTGCCTTTTCTCCCTTGAATTAAGCTCTCTTTCCCCCTCTATCTCATGCATAAGTCTTCGTTACAACCTATAGCCACGGCACTGCACTACTGCTCCGCCTGTGTCTAAAACCATGGCTATAGTATAGTGGAAAAAATACTGGAAAATGAATGGTAAGTACGGTATGCTGCGTCTGTAGCTAAATGTGTACACAGGGAGCGGAAGTGTGGCCAGGCGGGAAGCCGACTTGAAACCCAAAGTAATTGACTATACACCACTTTTTCATCATTATGAAATCTGTCGTGGCAGTAAGTTGCATTAAGCATCAGATCCGAGCTATAGCTACTACTGCTCCCGCGCCTCAACGCCCCCAACTTGTAAAAATTCTTCATGCTGAATGGATTATGAACTTGAGTTTATTTCCTCATGACTGAGCAGCCACGAGTGGCTCCCATGATTAACACTAACTATAGCCACTGAATACATCTCTAAATCTGTTCCAAATAAAAGGACCTCATTTGAAATTTTAGCGCATCAGAGTCATGATCATCATCATCATCATGATAAAGTATAAACAGATAGGACATTAGCAAAGGGGCGACGGAAGCTGGTCCGGCATAGTGATTTACACGAAATTAAAACGAAATCCTGACCCTCATGGCACCATAGTAGTGAACGATGCCAAATCTGCGGCGTACTTTTCCCTATAATCTCCAATGGATTTGACATTTTGCAGCCTTCAAAGTAAAGTTAGTTTTCTGGTTAAGATGAAGAATAATAAAAATATTTTACGCTACAACAAAATTCCATTTGACTTTTGCTCCTTTTTCAGTTTATGCAAGAAAGCGTTTTTTTCCTTTGAAAATAAATAAATAAATGAATTTATATAATATGAGAGGGCTGGAGCTGGGAGATAGCTAGGAATGGGAATTCTACTATTACTGAACATAAATAGAGAAAATGCTATGATTTTTCCAAAGCATCATAGCGCTTCCACTACTAGTCACGGTGGCTTCTAATGTCAAAGTTTATGAGAAATACAGAGTCATGGCTTAGAGAAACAAGTTTTTATCTTTGGGAACCAGAAAGTAGTGCAGCTGTTAGGAATATGGGGTAGCTATGTGCTATCCTTTGAACAAAACTAGTTCATCTGCTGTCAAAAATATTATGCATGATGTGAAAACCCGGATTCTGACTCTTTCTCTCTACTTTTTGTTACATCTTACGCCTACTTTTCCCCTGTATAATGTTTATATATGAAAGACAGAAAATCCCTAACGGATATCGCCGTCTTTTTTCGCGATTCAAAAAGGGAGCGAAGAGAAAGCTACCGGCGCTACCGTTCGACGTTTCCGTATAAAAACAAATCCGTCCATTCGCTTATTCACACTTTTCTAAAGGTAACACATACACGCGCGCACACATACGCAATACTAACACTAGCTTCCTGCTCTTGTGTCAACGGATGGGGATCATATATGCCAATAGCAGGCGGATTCTTCTTGGAAACACACTACTGTATGCAGAACCTCCACTGCTATAGTTTTATTTACACATTCAGAGCAAGGCACACGTCCTGCATTCATAAACGCATGATATTCAAAGAGCCTTTTACACAGAGAAAGGCGCACATGTTTTGGAAGCCAAGATTGGCAATACTGCAAATAATATGATATCTCCTTCAAATGGAATCTCTTTCCATTTTATTCAACGGGAGTATTTTCTCTCTCTCTCTCTCTCTCTCTCTCTCTCTCTCTCTCTCTCTCTCTCTCTCTCTCTCTCTCGCTCTTCCTTTTCACACATGTACTTTAGCTTTGGTGATATTCGAGGAAACAAGTGGTGGTGGTGGTGAAATGAAGCAGCAGTAGCAGCGTCTTATCGAAAGTCCAAGAAGAGTCCAGAAATGTTCAAGTACTAGTAGCTAAGTAGAGTTGTTGCCTCTGTCCTGTCCCATTACTATATTCCCATGGCATGCCCTTTCGCTCCTCATTTAGGATTCCTTCTGCTTTCATTATAGCCCCCAACAACTCTGAATTCCTTTGATACACTTATCACAAGCCATACGATGCTCTTTACTTTCCAGCTCTTTCCGTCCCATACACTTCCCCTTACCCTTCTTATCTATAGTGTTTCACCAAAATCTCATCCATACTCTTCTACGGTCTGATATGAACTGGATGGGTGAGTTGGACTCAATCGTGAATACTATCTTTATGTACTTTGGCTATTTTGTAGATCTTGAAGAGTCAGGAAGGAACGATGCAATATTTTCGGGTCGTTTGAAAAGTATTCAAAGCATCATTTTCTCATTGTGAGGAAATGTTGTTAAGAAGATGAGGATAGTTGATAGGAATTCTTCCATTATGCATAAATGCTGCTCCCCCTAAATAAATGCATCACTCTTTTGCATGTTCGGGAGGAAAATAGAGAGTATGAAGACTAACATGCGAAGAAAAAATTCAGCGGGCACGTGGATGATAGTCAAGAAGCGGGGAGTCAAGAGCGGCCTTATTCACCACCGATAAGGCGGTGAATAAGGCACAATATCCATTTACATAATATATTCACTCCGTTCCGGCTGCTATAGCGAGCCATAGTATTGAGTCAAGCATGGCTTTCTGAAT
Source organism: Bourletiella hortensis (assembly GCA_034694225.1). Classification (NCBI taxonomy): domain Eukaryota; kingdom Metazoa; phylum Arthropoda; class Collembola; order Symphypleona; family Bourletiellidae; genus Bourletiella; species Bourletiella hortensis. The sequence continues at coordinate 5,335 of JAQFYD010002112.1, forward strand.
GAAGGGAATCATACTCCATTTTTTTCTGCTGACGGAGCCAAACATCAAGTTATGTTGAATTCGTAGTAGTGTGGAGGGTGGGAATGGAAAAAGTGCGAAGGACTCAAATGGGAATGTTGATATGGAGAGTAGGAATCATGTCTTTGTAAGAGCAAATGAAGCCGTCGTCTTCAAAGACTTTCCCTCAATGTAATATTTAGGCTGCGGAAGTGAACAATGGTAAAAGTGAGCTATTGGTATGCATGATGAACTGGTGTTTCGGTCGGCCAAAATGCCATTTCCACTACTCCAGCTTGATACTTTGCACTATCCCTGATTAGGTGTCAGTTTTATTTGAAATTGGAATAAAGTCAGGGCCCTTGCTGCTACTACTTTCATCACAACTTGAAGCCATGTAATAATAACGTAATGTCTCGTCATTGCTTTTAAGGGCTGTTGTACAGCACTAGCTACTGCCGTAGTATTCCCAGGATTGTCATAACATTTTTTCCCCTATGGTATCCATTATTGTGCATTTTCAGGCCAGAAGTATAAAAGGCTTTGTAATGCCAAACGGCTCAAGTCATAGCAGTGGTGTCAATTGCCTTCTTACGTCTTAACAAAGCTTTCAGATAGACGTATCATCATCATGACTGCTAATGGCCACGAGTTATCCACGGCTGCTGTCCTCCTCGTGTAGCTACGTGCCTTTTATGTAACACAGAGGACCGGTGCCACTACTACCACTTTTGGAATCGGTAGCAATCACTATGAGACCAGATGTCCCTTGTCTTACGACGACTCCTTCCTCTCTAAAGCTTTCATTCCATAATATTCAAGTGTGGATAATGTTGAAGCTGATGCTACAAGAAGAAGATTGTTAGCAGGGCAAATGATAGGAAGGACCATATGCGTCCAGCGCCAGAACCAGAATCACTAGCCCGTTCTTGTACGTGCTCAATGGCTATTGTTCCAACGACCTTTTTAAGCTTTGCATTAGCGGAGCAGATGTGGTAAAAACGTGGCAGAAATGAACCCATTTGGGAAGACGTTGATCCTAGCATCCTAGCCGGCCGTCGTCTCTCTTCTCCTCCTACCTCTTCTGCCTGTAGCTAGTGTCAAAAGTGGCAATTACTGTTTATCTCTGCTTCCCCTCAACTAAAATCCAGACGTACACTACAGCAGTTTTAAGCAAAGCTTATACCAGAACTTGGGTAGCAGGAAATGTTACTCACTTATAGGGAAAATGTTATATAACGCCACTGCGGCCGGTGTTCCTGATAGGTTAATGCAGGAGCATAAAAACAGGCAGGGAGAGGGGCCATCATAATGGCGTCGGGAAGAGCGTGCGATATTATGGAATAAATGATGCTACTGCAGCAAAATGCTGACTTATAAATAGACAGGCAGAGGCAGAGAGAAAGCACATGTTGTTTAATGGCCAATTCCCTCAGTCATCATATTAGCCATATAGGAAAGAAGGAAAAAACGGAGAAGAGAGGAAGAGATAGGCAAGCGATCAAAAAATTTCCGCAGTAATACTACGTGCCTTTTGAAGCATAAACTGTTAAAGAAAGGTCGGCTGCGGCGGCGGCAGTAAGAAAAAAATGAAATTGGGACTGAAAAGGAGAATTTAGGATTTTGACGTGGAAACAGTGGAGAAGGTACTGGAGAAATTTGGAGTTGGGTAACTTTTGCTGTAATAAATTTCTTTTGACTAAAATATGAAGGAATGCTACTAGTTTTTTGGTGCTGCTGTCGCTAGATACTGACAGACGGGAGGTAGGTAGTTCTTGTTCCATTTTGTTTTTACCCTTAGCTAAGGGAAGGATGGAGGGCTTTTGGGAAAAAGGGATACATGCTTGAGCTGGTAAAAATAATTGGTATTAGAGGAGCAAGTGAGGAAAAAAGCTTTTGGAAAATGGCAGGGTTGAAGCCTTCTTAAGTACAAGTTCGTGTAGCAATAAGCTATATTGTGCTCTATGGTAAGAGTATTTCAACGTTCAGTACACGAACTCCTGCTGCTTCTGCTGGTGCTGATAGGGATAGATAAACCTGTGGATCCGGAGGAAGCGAGGTGAAAAGACAGAATGTATGTTTCCAATGTTGATCTCAAATCCCAGCTGAGTTGGGCTTCAGGGTACATCAACTTTTCCTAATATAACGGCAAGGTAATGCATTAGCTTTGCGTCTGTGTCTTCGCTTTCTGGCCTGCTGATGCCTAGAGGATTTTCAAGGGGAAAAGGAGCTAACTTAGTCAGTCCTAAAAAGTCAAAAAAAAATAGTAAAGGGGCCAAAAAAGAAAGCTCTTCGTCTTCTTCTTTACGTCCTTCCTTACGTCTTCCCTCTCACTTACTTACACATACTTATACAAACAAACACACACACGCACTCTCTTCTCATGCATCCCATCCCATACGAGATGGAGAAAGTGAGAGATCCTCGAGGGAAATCGTTTTAGATAATTCTTCTCCTACTTCTTCAGTCAGAGAAAGCAAGAAAGAAAGAAAGGGAGATAGAGAAGAGTGGCCTGTCCATTCCACTGCTGTGAGCGGGAACCACTGTTCTGTTCACTTTTCTAGTAGTGTTCTGTGTCCATCTTCATTTGTGGTCCACTCATTCCATTTTCTGCCAACATATCCAGCCAGCATAATGCCTCTTTAGTTTTCCTATACTTCCCACATTTCCAAGTAGAATTCGCTTGAGCTGGTCTTTCCATTCGGCATATTCACAACGGCATACATCCAAGCCAAACCTTACCATATTATCGCCCTCCCTGTCTGTCGAGTCAGCATCAAATATCGCTTGGACAAGAGAAAAAGTAGCCAATAGTAAAAGAACGTTTGAAAGTTCGCGTACATAAGTAGGACACAATGTGTGAAGTGGCAGTAGCTGAGTTGATAAAGTATGTGTTTGTTTGTATGTAGAGCTGAGAGGGTGAGGTATTATGCGACTGTGACCAGCATGCGGTAGCGGCGGCCGCCGCCGAAACGCATCATTTACTTACAATGCATGTTCGTTACGGTTCAGAAGCCATGAAGAAAAAAAGCGTATCGGACTGCCCATCCCATCAAGTACTTAATGAGTTTTTGCTTCTCCTTGTTGCTGCTACTGTTGTTATTCTAAAAAAATCTATTCTGTGTCTAGCAGGCCGAAGTAGAGGCCAATGAGTGGAACCCGTTAGTTTCGCACTGCTACCTCATTCATCTACACATAATAGCCCTACTGCCCTATTCTAGTTACTCCTCGTCCTTCCCTGGCCTGTGTCTATTGTGCCAGCTCATGAATCTTTGTGCCAAGAAAGGTTGGAAACGTGCATATGGACGAAGAGGAATTTTCCTACGTCTTGACCTTATTGTCCACTAAATTACAAGGACAATAAATGGCTACTGCTATAGGGAAAGTTCTTTTGTTCATTGTAATGTTTGAGGAGCTGAATGAGTCTTCATGGGCCAATGGATGGTCCGTCCAATTATGATGATGAGATTGCTCCAACTCTGTGTCTAGCTACGTAAGTAGAGCTATAGCTATGCATTTGGACGTCCATCCATATGCATTGCTATCAGAACCAACAAGAAACTTTCTTCCCATAAACAAATGGCACATAGCTATAGGGCCCTACGGTCCGTTTCGAAGGCCTTGGACCATTCCTCATGGCAATTGCTACTGCTGCTGCTATTGCTTTCCAAACAGATGGGATCGACTAGCTGCTGCTGTTGCTGGGCTAGTATTTCATTCCACTTACGTACGTCTTAATATACTTTTATGGAGTCGAAAGTCTTAATTAAAACCCGCAAATTTCCTCCTCTCTCACTAAATTAAACAGACCAAATGCATGTACAGTTGGCGCCTAATATTCTTAAAATAATAATGGACCAGATCCATTCCAAGCAATTCAATTCCATCTTAGCCTCATCGCGTCGTCTTGTTGTTAGCTAAAATCCATTTGATTCCACTCTTTTACTGCTTGTGAAGCAGCAATAAAAGTAGATAAAAAAGACTCCAGCCATGGCTTTTTTGTTGTTAAAAGAAAACTGTGGTTTTATATGGATGCATGATAGCAGTTGTATGTATGCGTGCTCTACTACACTAAATTCACAACTATAAGCTAGAGCCTTGCATTATGTAGAAGCTTCAGGTTAAGGGTTATGCAGATGGGCGTCTAGAAACTATAACTTGTGGTAGTTTAAGCATGTAAATGCACAGCAAGGGGAATCCTTTTCTACAGTTGTTGTTGTTGTTGCTGCTGTTCTTGTTCCTGGGGTTTTATATGAATGTTTCTACCTTTTGAAAATGCTCCAGTACAGCCCAGCTGAAATCAAGTTATCATGATTCTTTTATGCTGGAATTTTTTTGATGTTTCTACTCGTCTTGAGCAATTCTTCCTGTTCAACTGTTACTACCGCAACAAACTGCTGTTTGGCCAAGTTGGCTGCAACAACTTTTACTACTAAATTTTCCGTGCTGCTCCATCAGGGTTAGGGAAGAAGAATCTAGAGTTATACCTCCTTTTGCTTTAAAGCCTTAAAGGGATTCTTGAATAGAGTAACTACATTAAATTGGCCAGCCTGCCTAACCTTATGGCCACATGGGATGAGCTTCTGATTCCATCACGGCTATCTTCGCTTACATTTCCCTTTCTTCTTCTACTTTCTCCACATTGCATTGCTGAGTGTAGCATGTAATGAAACCCGCAATGTTGTAGAATACACTTGTGTATTGGTGATCATGATGGAATACAAGGTCCTGAGGGCAGAAGAAGAGGAAGAAACCCTGCTTGTGATAAGTTCCCACACACATGCATACACTTTAATAATAATAATGTTCATTCCAAATGGAAAGTAACGTTACTTTCACCATGTCGTCTCAGCTTGAACTATAGCAATTCCGACAGCTATGCTATGCCATTTGTGTATTCTTGATGGAAATGAACAACTGCAAGTCAGTCTAGTACTTTCTCCGGGACTTTCTCCATAATATTATTCATATCTTACTTATTAAAGACTCAAAGGAGCTAACGGTCAACTCACTAATCCCTTTTAATCCTTTTGCATTGAAAGGGT
>JAQFYD010002113.1:0-10376 GCA_034694225.1 Bourletiella hortensis
CTACCCCATTCGAACAGACATCATCATCATCACCCATAATAATAATCCCCCACTCATCCTCACAGTAGCCAAAAATTTCCAGTGGAACTCATGCATTTTAATTAAATAAATCCAGCCCGCCCATTCTTACCAAATTACTATATCTATGAAACCAACTTTCCCCTAAATTCTCTGACCCTTAAGACTGGTTTCAAAACGACAGGGCCAATCTTATGTACACGCAATAACTCATCATGATCTCTGTCATATCAGAACTCACTCTCAGTTTGACAAAGATCATTCTACGGCAGAAAAAAAATAGGTGAAAACCCTCGAGAATTATTTCATAACTTATTGAATCTGCCAATAAAAAAACTGCATACAAAACAGACTCACAGCTTCACCACCACCATCAGTCACGTAAGAAAATTACACGGAGATTCTATTATTTTGGCCTCGACATCTCATCTCCATGCACTCCAAAGACGTGCTGCAATTTTCCCTTGCAGATCATTTCATATGCCAGATGCAAAGTAGCTGCTAAGCGCAACGTAGGATGGCATTTTCCCCTCACGACACTTGTGCGAAGCCCCTTTTCACATGTAAATTCACGGATGGTAGTTCCCACCATAAAACCTGAAGTCATCATCATCATCGTCACCAACCTTGCACATACTACAAGGCGTCATCTTCGTCACTCTCTTGTTCGTTGTCACACATAAAGCGAGAGGAGAAGTACAATAATGAAAAGGGAAAACATTTGGTTATTTATTTTCAGGAATATTACGACGACGAGGCGGAAATAAAAGGCGGAGTGTGACTGGATAAAATAATCAAAATGAAAAGTTTTTAAGTATTTCCGAGTCTCACCACCTTGTTGTGTTCTGTTGACTTGTCTCTCTTATTCTTCTTGATTCTATCCTACTCTACTATTGTCACAGTTCTCTCTCTCTCTTTCTCTCTCTCTCCTTCTCCGTATTGTTATTAGGCGGAACAAAGGGACTCAAACAGCAAAGGTGGTGGTAGTAGCAGTAAATGCAGTAGTGGCAGGAGTGCTGAAAGAGTTAAGTGTGTTCCCGCAATGATACAACAGAAGAAGAAAGCGGCTTAGGAGGCGAATGTACGTATAGGTAGGTTACGTAAGAAATATGGACAAGAAAAATCGATACATCTTGGCCTATGTCTCATTCTCTCTCATTATGTACTGAGCAAAGGAGGAGGATACTACAAAGCCAGCATAATAACAATGCCCCGTTCCCTTTGTGTGAACACCGTCCCATCATATGTATGCATGGATAGTTTATGCCACATAAGAATATAAAGAGACAACTGGCTTTCTCCTCCACAATGAATATCAACCAACGGAGGAGGGAAACAAGCAAGAAGATGGTGAGGGAACATCCGAACAGTGGTAGATTTTCTCTCTAAAGGAACTAACATGAACTTGCTCACACAATTACATACACACAGGATTGAGCTTGGCCAAAGTTTACAACAGTTTACTTTTCCTCAACTGTTTCACGTCTCTCTGAAATGACACAAAAGAAAGTTAGGAAGGGAAGAGAGATGGCACAAATTATATAGCAACTGCAATGCATTTTATTCTTCCAACCTCTACTTCTTCGTTCCCCCCACGCGTCAGCGTCTTCTCCCGAGAACACTTGTACCACCATGCGTTTACTTTACAACTTCCCCTTTCATTTTTTTCGCTTTCTCCCTCTTTCTTCTACTTTCTCCATCATTGTATCTTTTATATTCCTTGACAGGAGCGGTCATACTGCTGCACATCACCGTTAAACTTGTTTACCCGCACTGCCTTCCAATCTTACTCCAACCATGGAAAAGTCACCTGCATAAACTCACTTCTTTTAGCGGGCTGAACCTGTTGTATACATACTGACCTTTAAAAAAGGAAATCCCACGACTTTCTCCCTCGCCAACATCCATTCAACTCCTTCCCCTTACAATAATTTTAAAGTTTAACCCACCATACTATTTACTTCCATCCAGGCGCAAAAAATTTCTTGGTCACCTTTCCCTTTGTACACGAACTACCCAAAAGTCAACCAAAAGGCGGCCCAAAGATATAGCTTCTTCCTGAACAAAATGCTTCAGACGTTGTGGAGACATACGTCAAGATATACGGTAAGCTACACTGAAGATGGTCCGAAGACTAATAAGCAACCCGTGAGAGCAGCACGTGGGCGAACACTAGAATGTAGGAAACATATCTTCCACCTCAACAAGCTTTACCTATCGCGGGTAGCAGACGTTTCTTATCATAGCGTTCAATTTGCTCTAAAATACATCCCATCGAAGCTTCAAGTCTCTTTTCCTCTCGTTATGGCCTCCTAAGCTGTCTATCTTCTAGAACGATAACTACAATCACTCTAATACACTACCGTCAAAATAATTACCTCCTTACTTCCTCGCTCTATCTCACTCCACAAACTTAATAATGTATCCCCATAACGATGGCGATGATGGTGATGACGGCGGCTCCGCCAGTCTACTTTTGACAACAACAGCAACTATAGCAAATGCTTCGGTTTATACTTGATAATTATATTGGAAAATGTACCTTTACAACTTTGCCTACACATCCTTACAGGAGGCAACCTTTTTCTTTTATGTCACTGAAAAGATGTGGAAAATTATTATCTATAGTCATTAATCCAACTCAGCTTCTCCAGGGCATTGACAGCATAGTATGAGAGAGAGGAAGAAGAGATGGAACTATACGGAGGTAGCTATTGTCATGGAATGTGAGAAGGGTGAAGGAGTGCAGGCAAGGAAACGGAAGAATCGACCGGGGAGACATTTCAGTGGTTTTACAACGTCATCATTTCTACAAGAGAAACCGAAAACGACAATGAAAACATCTTCGCATACGTATCTATATAATAATATATACAGTTACATGCATACATACTTCCCCAATGAGAGCACTACTGGAAAAAAGGAGTTGAAGAAGCCCTTTGAGAGGCCGTTAACGGCTAAAATTTACTGCCATAAATGCCACTTGTCATAAACTTAAATGATGATCAAAAACATTACTTTTAAACCCATCAAGATATTTCAAGGTCTTATCGGAAGGAGCCCACACAAGACACTTTAACTATCATTGTACTTTCCAGACATTTCCAACGGCATTTATATGTACAACCCTGAATAACATCCCATTCAGTTATGAACACCCCATCGTACATGAGAGGCTTCCTTGTAGCCTCGAGAAACATAAATAGTCGCATATCTGATTCCTACAATCATTATCATCCTCAAAATGTCATCCAAAGGCATTCTTCTCTCTTCCTATCACACTCTTCGCGCACAAGCACACATTTTCCACTAGCAGAAGCCATACAGAGAGGGCAAGTTAACCCAAGAGAGTTAATGTTACAAACATCCAGTGCGTAACATATTCAATACGGATGCATGCGTATTCGCAAGAGAAGCTACACAGAAGTGTGAAAGCCGTCAGACATAAATTTTGTATCGAATTTCGGCCCAATCCAATGATAACAACATGCTTTCCACGCACAACAGAGCCGACAGGGCTAACACACAATGCTTGCTCTAATATTTTCAATGTGCTCTACGCACAGAATGCCCACATGTGACCCCAAAACACTCTATTATTATTTTTGCTCCTAGCTATGCTCGTCCATGATCCGCTGGGTCATGAAGTACACACTTTGGTCGTAAATCATATGAAAGAAAGTAAGAGAAAAATTCAAATAATTTTGGCTCCGTATATTCCAAACTACATCCGAGAAGAAAACCTCGTTCCCTACACTCCCCATTTGATTCCGTGCGAAATCATAGCTTCCGGTGTTGGATTCATCCTCTTTCAAACTTCCAAATGTAGTGCACATAAGCTCTTCCAAACATAAAATATGATGAAGAGAGCAAAAAGAGTGAGCGGGAGAAGGAGAGCGAGTGAGTGAGTGAAAGAGAGAGAGAGAGGAAAATATCTTTCAATGTCGAGCTTGATCTATGGACCATCCACACTTCCTTAAGCACATACTATACATGTCTAACGGGAAGAGTGCAAAAATGTGATACCATTCAAAGCATTCCATTAGGAGGAAATAAATGGAATTTAAAGGTGAGCTGGGAAAAATAAGAAGAGAATAAATTCATCATTGACGGGCCCACATGTAGAGAGTGAGTAAATGGGAGAGATGGGATTATTATTATCATCATATAGCCGTAGTCATTTTCGCCTCCCATCATCTTCATCATGTGCGTTACGCCAGCTGAAAGACTGCTGGCATGTTCTTTGCAACAGTCTCCATCTTTACCGCTACTACTGGTAGAACTTCAGCTGCAATCCATGGGCTCATTTTCTCAAGGATTCGAGAGTTACGCATGTGGGAAAAAATTGATTCAATAGTTAAATTGACACATATGCGAGTATGAGGAGATATACATTCTAGACCACTGCAAGCTGCAACTTGAGTATAACGACTACACACCCGTCTACTCTCCTGCTCAACCAATCAATCTGTAATGGTGGAAGAAGAGCATCAAATTCAATTACTCTTTTCCAATATGAGCCAAACAAGCAATTTATTTCGCTGTAATCCTTCTTATTCTACTACACTTACTTTCTCCTTCTGAAATTCCATTTGCCCCAAGATGGTCTTATGGGCTTACATACATTAAACACATACACATGTAAACAAACAAACAGCAAAGTTCTTTCCTATTCTGTGCATGATGCACGCCGTCCCTAAATACGCGGTACATACACCTTCTGGGATTCCATGCTGTCGTTATAGCACTGAGTACAAGGAAACTTGGTGGTATCTTTTTGTTGCAAAATACTTATAATGAATTGCCTCCACCGAATCGAACCCATTCTTTGCGAAATATTCGAACGTAAGCAAACTAAATGCACGCCTACTTCACTCATCTAACAGAAATACAAGCCGCGGTTATTTATTTAAAGTCAAAGTCTCTCGCCATCATGGGTGTACAGGCCACCGAAAGAGATAGAAAATAGATTTGTACAAGCATTACAACCAGCTCAAGAAACCATTTCCTGGAATAGCTGCTTCCACACCAACCTCTACTACTGAGAAACCCAGGGTTTCATATCGTACATGCAATTTATGTCATACCAAAATGTCGTACAATCTCAAGTCACAAGTAAGAAAAGAGATTTAAGGCAATGCCGGACAAAGTATTGGAATGAATCACAATGAAGGATGATGAGGCATAGGTACACCCTCAGCTACTGAACGCTCTATGAGTGCAATGGAAATTCCATAAAATCTTGTAATCGATTCACTCTAGAGCCGACCTCACCGACAGACCAGAATCTAGGTCTTCTCCGCAGCAGATTAAACAATTCGAACCAAATTCGACTTAATGAGTAAGTATAATGAGACCAATCATTCGTCGACGAGCAACAAAAATTGCTTTAAAACTACATACATCATTCGTGGTGCTGTGCGTCTATAATGTAAGAACCCTGTCCGACCGAAAAAACTGCAATGTGCAGTATGATGGACAAAAACGGATGGGGCGTGATCTTATTGTCACAGCAGGTTTTCCATAGAAAGGAAAGCCTTGATTAGTCCAACGTGAAAAACTGCTTTCTGCGAGCCAAAGCTATATGTCCCCCCTGTACAGGCCATACTCGAATATGAAAAATTGTTCCTTTTTTCATACGCTGTTGGAACCACCGTATCATTTAGGATCTGCACACGTATAGACAAAAGGAAAAGCACTGGGACCAGGGACGGAGTGAGAGTCCCACTCCGTCCCATGGAATGGTATAGCAGCGAAAAAGATTTTCGAGGCTATCAGATACCGGCCTGCCGGTGTAATAAATGTCAGAGGCAGAGCAGGTAAATTATTGTGGTGAGGGAGCTCAAGTTTAACACTTATAGTCGAGGCGAACTCGTATTTTAACAATTTAAAACCTTGATACTCACTCTCTAGTTAAGCCTTACTCTCTGTGTCTGTGCCTTAGTTTCTACAAGATATTTCTTCTCGGTTCCAGCTGTAGGAGATACAAAAGACGAAAATGGGAACGAAGAGAGAATAAAAATCCCCTTTTTTCAAAACATTTTAACCCCGCTTCTACTCCAGCTCTGGGAGCAAAATGTCAAGTCAGCTTCAGTAGCAGTAGATAATACTAAGGCATAGCAGCAGATATTACTTCACCTATGTACTCGATTTCCCAGAGCGGGTACTAGCAAAATAAAAAAATAAAATAAAAAATGTATTAAAACTGCAGCTGATACTGCCAATGTTCACCCTAGCTATTCCTACTTTCTAGATTTCACCGGAAACGGCGGCGGTAAGAGTGGCTCGACGTGATTTTCATCCATGGCTAAGACAAGAACGGTCAAGAGGTAAGGCGTTGAGACGTGAGATATTATTTAAACATAGGGTAACATGTGATTTCAGGCAGTCGGGCTCTGCATGCTTTCAACTTGTTCAGCTTGAATAAATTCTCCCCTCCTGCTCCTCCTCCCCCTCCTTTTGAGATTTCAGATGGCCCCATACATTGACCATCATCCATCAGAATAAATCTCCCTTTTCTCCGTCCTACGTGAGTACTACAATGGCAGTTGAGAGACTTTGAATAGAGGGAATTACGGCAAGTAACGGCCCATTCGGACAGCTCATGTGAACAAAGTGAATGAATTCCTCCTTCTCCTCTACCACGTCCTCCTCTACGCTCCATGTCTCCTTTAGTTTCTAAAAAGAGCCTGTAAGCAGCTATTTTTCCGCTTCAAACGGGAGCGCTCTTAGTCAAATACTCATAATCAAATTGTATGCTCCTTCATTCATGGCACATGGAATGCTTACCAAGTTGGTGGCGGTCGTGACACTACAGCTCATGCAACAGACTGAACTTCCGTGTATTCATGTAATTATGGTACTTCTTGTGAACGGAAGCAAGCGTGGAAGAGTTGCCTGGGAAGAAATCTCTCTGGTACGCAATCTCGCATGCTTTCCATCACGGACAGTACACGCCGGTCAACTCTGAGCAAGGTCTTAGAGCTTCCGGTGCTTGCATGAGGGTAAGAAAGAAACAAATACAGATCGCTGCAGCCTCAAACTCCTTCCCATGATACTATTCCAGGCCTGACCAATGCACTGGTCACCCCAATCTTATAGCAAGCAGTCGAGGGAGAAGGTGCGTAATGTGCGTATGTAACTGCGATGGAAATTGATTCCTGCAACATGAAAACGAAACAGAGATCTTTGCAACTCATTGGGAAGGACCAGCGAGCACTCATACGGTCCACTCAACTGAAATAATTGGCTCTCTCAGATAAATTCCCTCCTCGCATCGATGAACTCTTTCCCTTCAACTTGAGACTACATACACAACAGGACAAGAGTACTGAGGAGGAGGAAAGGAAGCCAAAAGGAGGTAGTAGTCGTCATCTCTTCTCCTTTCTCTCTCTCCCTGCCTCAATCGTCTCATGTCTATCCGAGCTAACACTCATTTCTCTATGATATAATTCACTCACTCCCTCCCATCTCCTCCGCACACAGCGGAGATTATCAGCCGGCACACAAACTGAAAATAGTAGTAAAGAGTCGGCAGACATTGATTACGCATACCCGTACATTCACTCATATACACATAATAGTCTCTCATTAAGTTCACAGGGCTTCTGCTCATAAAGGGAGCTTAAGCCCTACGAACGCCGTAATGCATTCCGTAATACAGTCTATAATTTGACACGTCAGTCACAACTTAGAAGCATATACATGTGCAGTATCAAAGACCTTAAGACTCTGAAGATAGGACACACATATGTAGACACTTGGTCGCTCTAGTTACTATCTGAATAATATTCACTAGATTTCCATCGTAAATTTATAATCCTGCCTGAGAATTTGAGCATGTGCTACGCTGAGAAAGTACAGAGTTCAATTTATTTTTTTCCCGCCATCCTACAACTTTCACCACCACTCACCAGCGTGCCAAGTATGTGCCGTGTAATAGAATCCTGTCACAGGCTGACCATTTATAACTTGGACGAATGAAAATGTCAAAGCTGATAGATTTTCTTCCTGCAGCAGCAGTAGAATCAGCACATGTTGCTCCTTATACTTTTACTTACGCCTCCTCCAATTTCACTATCCACTTTCTTCATACAGAGAAAACAACAATTGGCATATCATTCTGAGCCGTATGTCCCCCCCGAAAGAGTAAGTGGATGCTGTCAGATAGGGGGAAAACATGAAATTAATGTGCTTACCATCGTCTTCACTCGGTATCACAAGTCCATCCGACTTGCTTACGTAAATAAGCTTGAGGACCACCATTTCATTCTCCAATTCTTCAGGTTGGGTATCTTCAAACTCATCCAACAGGTCGAACCACACTTCCCTGAAAAAAAAAACATTTCCGGAAGTTAGTTACATTTTACCATGAGCGTGACGGACAAAATGTAAAGGCTACCAAAGAAGTTCTTTTGCTGGCGTCACGATATCTGCATGGCTCCTGCTAGTTAAATGGCTGACTGCCGTTATTATCACATGAATAAATGGCCAGAGGAAAATCAACAATTCAACTTAGCACCTTGTGCATATTAATCATGCACACAGACTAGTACTACTAGAAGGTACGTATGTAAAGTAAAAGCATACAGAAGTGATCATTTCAGCCCATTATTTCATGACTAATTCCATTCCCCGTTATGAGCTTTTTGTCCTCTCTCTCTCTCTTCCTCCTCCTGTCTCACTTCCTCTCCTTTCTCTCGCTTCCTATAACATAGTCTGTCACTTAATTGAAAACAAGCTGAGAGAGAATGAGAGCTCCTGCTAGTAACACTGCATAAATTTAGCAACATGATCATCCTAATTTAATTATTTCCTGGCAAAGCTCCTCTCTCACTCCTTCGCCACCATCGCCGCCATCCAATCCACCGTGTCATTATAAGTAATTACCCATAGACTATGGTACCATTTATTCTCGTCTATGCTATGGCACAACATACTGCATAGAACTTCTATCCCTTTAGCACGACGGTATCAACAAGGCTGGCTCATATTTCAAATTATTCTTGCAAGCAATAACAGGAATACATAAGCACACACACACACGTACGCACACACGCGCACAAAATCAATAAATTAAAAAGGTTGCCTGTTGCAATTTTGCGGTCAATTTGACATCCAAATTGGTTTTTCCTACTCTTATCCTCAAGGGCTTTCTTTTGTCCTCCTCTTCCTCTCCTGTTATAGAAAACCATCACCGACTCGGCTGGACTTTAGCAGATGGACATGAATACTACAGGAAGAAGGCTACTGCTGAGTTAACTGAAAAAAAGTATACAAACTCGCCCATGTGTATACAGGGGATGCTAAAATCTCCGGGGAATTCAACCGTATGTAATATACGCATACATGAGAGAGAGATGAAACCTCTAAATCTCTCTCTCTCTCTTTTCAAGTGTGAAGACGAGGAAAAAACGGTCTACTGCTTTAAACTAGAGGGACAGGACGCCCATCAGGTCCTCCTATTCCTACATAGATTTAACCAAATTCATATGTCCAAGGAAGGCTCCTAGCTCAAACTTACACTACGCACCGCACATATAGTAGGAACCTAAACATTAAAATACATGAAAAAATTCTAACCTGGCATTTCGTAAGAGAGTCACCGCTTCCAAGTGTTTACTCATGTGTAGCAAAGTAGCGATCCGTTCCATTGCTTTTGGCCTGAAAATAGGGAAAAAGGGTTAAAACACGATGGTCCACAAGGATAACTTAGTTTCCCCCACGATCCTAGTCTAGTATGCATTATTGAAAAAAGACAGTTGAAAATAGATGCATGCAGAGAAGGGGAAAGGGTCAAAATGCGTAAGATTCTCCATCAATTTTTAACAAATTGTCCAAAACTTGGACACTTGCCTGAGCAGACGACTTCCACTACATCAGGATTTCATGTTTGTCGGTGTAAGCAGAAAATTTTGCCAAAAGCAAAATGAAAGTCATGTATGTGGCTCTATCCGAAGCGGAAGACGGCTGCAGGGACGACTTTGCTTTTCCAATTAGGTTAAGGCGACAAAGAGAAAGAGATAGGACAGACGGAGAAAGCGGTAAGCTATGAGGCCGAACTGATTTCATTAAGTAAATGATAGGGCAAGACAAGAATTTCTAATTTAGATCCACTACCAACCACAGCAGCGGCAGCATGCGAACTCACATAACACAAAGATAGAGTACCACACCGCCCGGCCATTATTTATTGTCGACCGACCGAATCATATGAAATTCTCAGCATCTTTTAGCACCAAGACATATGGCGCTTATAATAGTCTGAATGTCGTTGTTACCATCGACTCTAATGAGCTCAGCTAGAAAGCACTTAATTAAAGTACATTTCAAGACCCTTCACACATAAAGTCCCAAAT
>JAQFYD010002114.1:0-10375 GCA_034694225.1 Bourletiella hortensis
GTACTGGGAATGGAATTGTCTTTCGGGTACGGTCAGATGTTCTCAGCTAGTGTTCTGACTCTCACTGTTACAACTGCTACTGCTGCTGATAGTAGCGAGCTTGAAAAAGTCATAAAAAGAAATTCGAACGGGATACGAAAGTGTCATGGTTTGCCTAAGGTCTGCTAAGCCTCTCAAGGTTGGAGCGCTCCTACTTTTAGTAGTCACCAGAGTTATTCAATTTGAAATCCCAGTGCGACGAATGCATACAAAACTACTGCGGCTAGTAGACTAATCTAGCTAGACATGTACGGCTATAGAAGCCCACAAGAAGTCCATCAGATTTGTTCTGTCTCTCTCTCTCTCTTCGACTTGATTCACTTAAGAATATGATAACACTTTTGGGATTGCGTTCACTGGAAATTGAGTAAAGTCGGGATTTTGCAAGTGAGTCGTACAAAATAGCATTGGTATGGGTTCAGCTAGTATACCTTACACCGTCACTACGTTTCCTCTTACATAAAACATTGTATCGGTAAGGTAAAAGTTTGAAACATGACCAACCGGTGAGCTTACGTAGACAACATGTTCTCTTTTTATGATGATTATTATCGGAAGCTCGCTCTGCACACGCGAGTATGGACCCCACAGAGTATGTAAGACCTACAAAGTATAAAAATCTATAAGAATTTTTAGACATTTGGGCATAGCGGGGCCGTGTAATAATAAAAATGGAAAAAGTCAGAGGTACAGCAGCAGAGAATTTGGTGATGTGGGGCATTAATAATATTAAACCATTTGTACTCTACAGAAAGCTGACAGAGCAGACGGCGGTGGTGGTGGTAGCTACTGCTGGGGGAACAGAATTGAAAGCTATAGATGATGATGATGACGATGATGTTCAAACGAAAGTACTGCTTGCTCCCTTTTCTCCTCTTTCCCATTAAAAGATATAACTCTTCGTACCTCCTTCTCATCTGTAATAGTAGTCATTCAGTCTGTGGCAGGCGGTGCCTGACAATGTTGATAATAATAATATTACCACACAGCTGTTTGAGGTAGTGGAAAAGTGATGATGGAATATTGCATAGTCAACGACGTACGTCTATTTCAAGTGTGCTAAAAAATCAAAGATTGATCTGAACGGAATATTTTCTTTTGCTTATTTCTTTCCAGTACACCAGGGCTTCATGGATGGAGGAGATGGTGGTGGCATTGGTGGAGGGTACTCAAGCGATCCTCTTCTTAGTAGTCTTCCCGTCGTCGAAATCAGCGGACCGAAAAATTTTGTTGCTTTGGGCGGAAATAACTTGACCATTCGATATCGACTGTCTCCGTTAGCCTATAATCTAAGCACACCATTTGCATCCTTATTGTCTCCCACCATCCAACTATTCTGGCTCCCTGAGGATGGACCCGAAAAATTTGTTGCTTCTCAAGACCCACTCTCATCTGTCATTTCCCTCGCCTGGCAAGAGGTACGGACTCAGTATAGTAGTAGTATATACGGTGGAGAGTGACTTGGAAAATTTATTCCTCCTTTCTCCTCCCTTTCTTCCTTCTTCTTATACTTGGAGATCATCTATAGATATGTGTTTTCTCTTGAATTCCACGTGCGTTTGTACATGTACCAGTAATTCAACGCATAATCTCCCATGACATTTGCTTCCCTTACAGAGCTCTCGTACAAAGAAGAGGCAATGTTCTCCCTGGTGGTATGACTTTGGTCACTACTACTACTACTGTATGTACAAGTTCCCCGAACTTATGTAGATGTGACCTATAAGATGGGGAAGCTAAGCCTGTCAAATATGACACAAAATTCCATTTTTTATTCACGTTTTTCCGACTTTGTGGAGGAAGATGTGACTATGTGATACATCATTTCTAGGGCATAGCCATGCGAACAGAACAACAGGTCACTGTTCGAGCTACGTAGGCCATGAAGAGATGGAAGATGACTTTGTCAGATTTA
The DNA here is from genome assembly GCA_034694225.1 of Bourletiella hortensis. Lineage (NCBI taxonomy): Eukaryota > Metazoa > Arthropoda > Collembola > Symphypleona > Bourletiellidae > Bourletiella > Bourletiella hortensis. The sequence continues at coordinate 1,955 of JAQFYD010002114.1, forward strand.
AATACATCCATGTCGAGGAGAAAGCCTGAGGCTGAGGAGAAGAAAAAGGGCTATATTAGAGCTACAGAGCGAAACCTAATTTCAATATTTTCAGGGTGAACAATTTTTTTAAAGCAAGTTGACTGACTGACGGACAGAGTGAATACAGAGCTTTTCCTTTATTCCTCTTCCCACGAAACACGGAGCATGGCGAGAATTTGAATGTAGGGAAAAAGAAAGACGAGAGGATAGGGCAGAGTCTACTAATATTGTGGAATAGGGCGACAAGGACAAGAATACTAGTTTAACATGTATAGCAGTTTGTAACCACGTCTCCTGAGGCAGCCGGGTAAATTAAATCAATTTTCACAGCAAGAAAAAGACATGAGATGGTTTCCCCTGTCCTCCTTTTCTTCCTCTTGTGCTCCGTTCTGTAGTGAAAAAGGAAGAAAAGGCGAATATGGATTCTGTCTGCAATGATGGCTGTACCGCAAAACGACTAACTTTCTTGGTCCATGTCACCGCAAAAGTTTTGACTCAACATCTTTTGAGATTCTGCGGAATGCAGATAAAATCTTTAACTTGCGTGACAACAATACTACAATACAACACCACAACTTATGCGACAGTTCTGCCATGCACAAGGAATTGTAAAATCTACGCCTCGTCTTTTCCTCTTTTGTCAACTTTGATAGCAATGTCTGCCACTTTATTTGTATATACAAGATAGCTATCCCGAAACAAGCAATCCTTTACATTATCTTCCTCTCCCTGTTTGTTTTATCAGCCCTTGAGTTTAATCACTATTTATTTTACCCAAGTATACAACCATTTCCTCCAGCAGTCAGTAGTAGTATTTACAAACGGAAGTCGTATGTAACATGGGTATAGCTACATTATTATAACCTTTAATTGATCCTCTGTGATCATACAGCCAAGTGGACTTGTTACATGCAAACATTATAAAGTTCTACAAGAGGCCACCAAGTGGGCTTGATGTATGCATAAGTGGACATTCAAGTCCATCAGATTTTTAATGGCTTCTTTCCAGATCACGCTATGTAAATCACACAGGCATTAGGATTGTAACATGTGGCTATAAGCAACACATGAAAGGAAATCGTCCATAGTAATGTATTTTCAAAGGGTGAAAGATTGCGTGCACTCGATAATAGGAATTCTTTTGTAAGGAACCAAGAAGGGAAGCATACGGTCAAGTTACTGAGAAAGGTTAAAAAAAATATCATACCTGGTATCCATACTACTGCAATTGATGGCTCTGTCTGATGGCATAGATTGGATCATGATGATGGAGGGTTCATAATGTTATTAATGGCATTACATGAAAGGAAGCATGGAAAATACGGGAGAATAATTTATTTTTTCGGATATTTTTCAGGTGTTATTTGAATGTGGTCTCATCGTCCGTGGAGGCTATTACAGTATTCGCTTCGTTGAACGTCAAGGAGACAACAGCAAGAGAAGAGAAGTGGAATATGACTCAGCCGTGAATAATGACTATGATTACTTGAAAAGTAGTAGTAGTGGTGGTAGTGGGGAAGAAATAATTATTATATCCAATGTAACGATACGAGTCCAGTATCCTGTTATCGACTTTGAAGTTCCCCACCGCTTGGAAACTTATACACGCTACAATCCATCTGTATCTGTCTCATTTGGTCTGACGAGAAGCCTATGTAAGCCCAAGCTCCCACTCCCGTCCACCCGAATGACACTATCAATGTGTACACGAAAGGATGGAGGAGACCTCTGCTCACGAAATTTCCTCACCCTTTTACGAGATCCTCTTAAAAGTTTGCAGGTACGGCGACGACGAGTACAGTCATAAGTCTATCTAATTTGATGAAATTTTTCCCCTCTCAACTCATCATCAGGCAGGATATATAAATATTAAAATATGCCATACAACGTGTAAGAGGATTGAGGCGCTACTCCTATGGTCCAAATACGTGCGACTCTTTCCAACTTTCAGAACATTTTTAGACCTATGAGCAGCAGACGGAATAGAAAGTTTAGTAATGTAGCGCAGTAGGAGAAGCGGGGAGCAATTATTATTATTTCTTGATCCTTAAGATTTATTTTTCATGAGCATGACCTTGAGACTTATTCCATACGAACTGTTTAAGATTTGTTCCGGAACTTTCCATGTTAAATTGCCTACGGACGAGAGGAGAAATTTAATGTTGAAAGCTGAATAGTTACTACTAGTAGTACACACATACGCAGCCCTCCTCCACTCCTCCTGTTTAAACAAGCGAAAGAGTTGGGGAGGATTTTGTGAGAATTTTAAATGCAAGAAAGCAACCTTCCTATACAGTTCGATAATAAACGTACGTGACGTGATTCCGTGCACACACAAGTCTACTAGCAGTAGCTAGTGTGGAGCATTTGTCCCAAGTACTGGTATAGTAGCCGGAGTGCCATATTTTATGGGCTCGACGTTGCATGAGCATGATTTAAGCTTAACAAACCTTCCAAATGAATATCGAGATAAGACATTGAACACATATGCACGTACTTAGAATTGGGAAAAAGATTTAAAGACCATTGGTCCGTGTGTGACTACTATGATCAGCGTTGAACGGGACAGAGTATAAAAAAAAGAAAGAAGAACGGTAGAGCAGAGAAATAGAAAGAGACCATTTGAAAGGACATGTTTTATTGTTCATATTTTTTTGACAAAAAAAAAATATTTTCCTCTTTGTTTGTTTACTACTCGGAAAAGACATTGTGTCTAAGCAAAGGTAACTTACATGCCTGTGTAACTTACGAGACTTGAAATACAATCGGGAGGATTTATGTCCTCAAGGCTATTTGTTTGAGAGTTTCTTGTAAGATTCTAAACGTTATTCTCCTATTTGTGAAAAAACAGAGCGAAGGACGGGTCAAGGTCGATATTAACTGCCATTTCTGGGGGAAGAATGCTACCTACAGAGTTCAGATTGAAGAACTGGACACTGGCCTTGTGATTGCAAAAAGTGCGCCAATAAGGTAACTTTCTCTACTTTTCACCCTCGCTTGGTTACTTACTTTTCCCGTCTACAAAAGCAATTAAGACACACTCCTCCTCGTTATGCTTAATTACACATCCTATACACACAAGTCAGCAGTAGCTATTGGAAGGACTTTGCGAGCAATAATTTTGATAAGAATGTGTTATAACAAAATGGATGAAGGGAAATTTCGAGGGAGGAAGAGCCAGCTATAGCTATAGAGAGCAATAGGAAAGAACGGCAGGAAACATTTTCGCTTATTTCTCATCATCGTCATCATCATCACCGTCAAATCCTCTACTTTTTATTTTCACCAACTTTTTCCACATAATAAAATATTCTGTTCTAAATATAATAATAATTCTTCTGTGCCTTCTTGTGTAGAAGACTCGATTGGAATGTAAATCGTCCATGTATTTATTTCTCACGTCTCATTCATTCATTCATACAGCTATGATGAAACCATTGAATAAAGTCCATAAACTACTACTACTCCTTGCTGAGAGGGCAGATAGGGTGAGAGAAAGAGAGAGAGAGGGAGAACGGCAAGAAAAAAGGCGCAGTAAGTTGTGAAGAAAAGTCAAATATTCCAAGGATATTATGCATATGTGAAAGGAGCTTGATAGACGTAGGGGGAAAGGAGGAGGAGGAAGAAAAGTGAAGAAAATTTCTGATATTCAAAGCATGCAGCTGGAATTAATACAATGTCCATTCAACTGTATTTAGTTTCCAAGCTCTTCCCCGCCACTACTATTTCTACTCCTTTTCCTCCTGCCTCTCTCTCTCTCTCTCTCTCTGTCTCTCTGCCTTTCCACGTGGCGATGATGTGTATCACGTAGGACTATTAGATTTTAACATGAGGGAAGAAGATTGGACTGGATCTAGACATATAATACACTGATTTGATTATATTCTTTTCCCAAAAATTATTGCCAAAGAGTAAATGTTAAATGCCGCTTTAGTTCAGAGATGGAGAGGAGAAAGGGAGGAGAATTATCGTTATTATCATTATGAAATAGTTTCGATATACTCGACTTAATTACATTCTTGCCTCAAGATGCGCATTATTACATCCATTCCCATCTAGAGTCCTGCTATAGATCCAGCAAGGAAAGCTGATGGAACTCATTTGCAATTATTACATTAGCATAGTACAACATTCTCTTTCTCTCTCGTGTAGTTGAGTTTAATGAGAAATACATTTTATTGGAGAAAGCAATGCCTGCCTGTCTAATGTCAGTGAGCCAGGTCGATGGACTTATCCGTAGCTACAGTAGTGCTTCGCTAAGTCGCAGTCATCTAGCTTCAGTGTATATAGGCACCAATAACAACAACAGCAGTAACATGTGCTTCGTGAATAAATGAAGATGCCAGTAGGAAATGTGTCAGTAGCACTGGCGCAATGATTTAGAAGAAGAGCAGATGAGCCGGTCTGAAAGATTGGAAGGGAGAAATTATTGGCTATGCATGCCTTTTCAGTGTCTATAATAATGCTAGATATAACATAAATCGGAAGGTAAGCTTGTAGAGCTTTAAAGGGAAGGGGAAGAAGAGTGACTTGTTGAGAAGAAAACTCTTTTCTTTCCTTTCTTCTATTCATTTACAATGTGGTTGACTATCGAATGTGGCACACACACACACACACCGACTTCTAGAGCGGTAATCCAGCCCAAGCTACTTCCAAGAGCTTATCTTCAACGTACCACTATTAGCCAGAACAACTCAAGATCCACTCATTGTTCCCCTCCACCTCCTGCTACTTCATTCTCAGTCATTCAGTCCTGCGCTACTTCCTTCATAAAAGTCACATATGAGAGGATCCTTTAAAAAAGTGAATAACACAAGTGAAAAAAGCTATATTCTTTCGGAATGTCAATAACATAAAGAACAATGAGGGACAGGAAAAGCTGCATGAGAGAGGAGGTGGTTGTAAATGTATGGAGGAATTGATTTCATTTCGTCGTATTTTTCTTTATTTATTCCGTCATATGTGTGTAAACTTTAGCTTTTCGGTTTTTTTGCTCCTCAGGGTGGAATGGAGTCCCCGTTACAGCTTAAATCTAACCATTGCTTCAGTGCTTCCTTGTCCAAGTGGGAAATTTGTGCGAGTGTTGGTCGGTTACCCGGACTGCATTCTGCCTGACAAAGATAAGGTGCGTCTGTATGGCTATGATACACCCGTGCCATCCTTGCTGGCCATCAAACGCCTCAATTACATCGGGGAGAAACAAATTCGTCGAAATGAGCAAATCCTCGAATTCTCCTGCAACCTCTTCACTCCCAGGTAATAAAGTCTCTCTCGCAGTCTGTTTTTCCTTACAGCTATACACGTCTTCCCGTAGCTTTCCACAGATCCTCTTTTCCCCTATGTCTCTGGCCTGCTATGCCTAGTTCAAAGCACTAGCGTTGGGAAAACCAATTCGGGGAAACCATTCCTTTTCAATTCTTTCTCACGGACGACAAAATCTAACGGTGTATACAACAATACTATATGGGAGAGGTCTTCATATATTGGTTGCAGCAGGGTTACTTTGTTTGCTGTATTGAAGAAAACTACGGTGGTTTACCCTATAAGGAAAATTACATGTCTTTTTATGTCACCTCGTCGCGGCTAACCTAGATTTAAGGAACCAAGAAGGAAAAAATAGAGCAAAAAGACTGCTCTTTATTACCGTCGTCAATTACAGACAGAGGATCGTATTATGTAAGGCGGGGTTAAAAACTTTGTCCCGTCTCCTATGACGACTTTGACTTTAGCTGTACGAAAAGGGAAGAAGACGACAGGACATTAAATGGACTGAAAAAACAGTAAAGTTTACAACAGTTTCATCCATCTTCTTGGTGGCAGGTTGTAGTAGCAGTAACCTCTCAAATAGCTCATATTTACAAACACACACACGCACACTATATTATGACGCTTAAAATTTCTACGTATATAGAGTTCCTCCAGAAGGCCTAAAGTAATCGTGTCACATGCAGTAAGCTTGCCAACTGATATGTGTAATTCGGTTACCGAGTGACAGTGAAATGTGTGACAGCCAGAGTCACTCTGTTCTGCATCTGTCCGCCTGTCTGTTTGTCTCTCGTATAGTAGTAGCTAGTACCTACGGGAACTGGATTTCCCCTCTTTTGCTAAACAATTGCAATAAACAAACTGATACTGTCTAAGGACTAGCTCCGCTCTTTCCCCCGAAAACATTAAAGAAGAGAAAGAAGTAGTAGCAGTACTTTGAGGTTTATTAAAGTCCTGGCCATGTATGTAAGGCAGTAAGAGTAAGGGGAAATTCCGACCCAAATCTAATGTCAAATCATGTGTGAAAGTAACGATTACGGAGTAGTTTCATAGTCCTTGAAGACACTCACTGTAGGTCGGAATAGCTACTGACAGCTACTGTTGCGCCGTTCCAGCGTAGTACAGCAGCAGCTTGGATGATAATATCATTGAGAAAATAATTGGATCATTACGTTATTAGACGATGAAAGAAAAATGTTGATTTTCTCTAATTATTATTATATAGACAAAATATCATTACTCTAGAGACCGAGCCCCGAAACTAGTGTATGAACGGGGGAGGGTGAAGCGGCTGGCCAGCGGGAGGGAAAAAAGCGATAGGGAAGATGGAAGACAGAGTGGCAATAAAAATTCCATAATTTTCTTCCACTCCAATAGTTTTGACGTTATGGTAGCCATTTAATTTGGTACTATAGCTCAGAGAGCGCCCTTATCCGGCCCCATCATGACACAAAGTATATAGGAAAGCAATGTTTTCCATCTCCATTCATATACTAGGAATCCGGGCCGATAATATTTTATTAAAAGACCATGACCGTTTCCACCAAGGCACATTAAAGAGATGCAGAACCCATTTGTCTCTTTTCTCCTTGCGCTCCTTCCTGAACCAACAGTATTAATAATATATCCTCTCTCCATATTTTCTCTTTAATTCCTGAAGGCAGAAAATATGGTAATTAAATGATTTAGAGCAGTGCCATTACACTCACTCGGAACAACACAACATGCAACGTTGTTTACTCTTCTAAAAAGCTTGTTTTTGAGGTATCCCTCGCTGTAATAATGTAAATGGCTAGCTACATGTTCGCGTGGGCTGTCATGTAAGCCATTTGTACAATGTAGGAGGTATACTATAGGTCCTGCAGTCAGTAAGTAGTATAAAATGGAGGCTTCTAGCTTCGAGGGGAAGTATTTCATGCGGAGAATATTTATTGTGATTAAATTATATAGTCCTTTAAGACTATTACTAATATATGTAATGAGGCTTCTCTCCCTTACAGATTCTCGCGCTACTGCTTCCAGTACATCAGCACAGCTGTGGATGACAGTGTTTCCGTTGTGGTTGAAACTTGTATACCCACTTTTTCCCCATCAAAATTCGTAGGTAAGTTAAACCGTGATTATTATAATCGAACTGAGATTTTTTCTTCCTTTTCCGAACGACATAAAAATTATCTTAATAATTCTGCTCAGCAATCTTCAAATTATTTTCCCATCATTCATATGAACATGTCGTGGGCATGTATAGAGACTTTCGTGGCTGAAAATGGCCATACTTTCTGTTCTGTTGCAACTATTGAGATGTTATGAATTCTAGTGAAAGCAAGCATGTAGTAATGCGGACGGAAATTAATGGTTTAAAAGGAATACAATGTTAATATAACCTCTTAAAATGCATAGGCTTCCGTTTTAAGTACTTTTGAAATATCCCCTTGTGGTTTTTGTATTATGTTGCATTGTTCTTTTGTGTAGATGGTGGCTGGGGTCCGTGGAGTGAATGGAGTCCGTGCTCAAGTACCTGTGGGCCAAAGCAAGGGAAGCAGTTTCGCTACCGTTTTTGTGACTCACCACAACCCGCATTTGGTGCTAATTTTTGCCAAGTAATCCCTTTGGATTTAAATATGTAAATGTATATTAGAATGTAGAAAATTATCAGAGGAGTAGCGGAGAGGGGGTTGTTGTGTCGACGACGACGAGAACGACGAAACCATGACAGCTCTATCTAAATGTTCTTTTAAATAGATTCCAAAGCAAGAGAATGAGCAGCAGGATTGGTAGATAGGGGAAATCAGTATACAAAATTCTAATGCTGAAGCTGTTCCTACTTCCTTCACTAATTATTCGCATTATTTAATACAATACATAGCTCTAGCTATACTTCCCCCTGGAATGTGTGAATGATCGAATAGAATGTAGAGAGAGAGAAGTGACTTTTTAAAAACAGCCAGTAATGCTATACTTGCTTGAAACTAATGCTGGGGAAAGCTCAGAGAATAATCTCCGTAGATTGAATCCTTAATAGTTACTTAGCTCAGTAAATTGATGCCAGTCCGCCTGACAATTAAAAGTTAAATGACTGAGCAGCTGGATTTCCCAGTTTGTTTCTTTATGGTTAATTTGAATGATTATTATAAT
>JAQFYD010002115.1:0-10375 GCA_034694225.1 Bourletiella hortensis
AAAATGCTGCAGCACCATCGTTATGTGATGGCGGAAGGGCGACGAGTTTTAGCATGTCAGAAGATTGTGTCTTCGTGGGAATTTTAACGAACTGGGTGCCTTTGGAGGCATACGATTTGATCTATTTTGTCTTCCCAGGAGCGTACCCACATCTACATGAGGTGTCAAGTGCCCTACACGAATAAGGTATTCGAGCGGATGGACGGATCTTGAGCTTAACAGTTGACTTCTGGAACAAATTTTTACCCGTCGCTTACTTACTCATTACAGTTGTTATTATTTTTGCAATTTATTCCAACATTTCCATAGACCTGTTTCTTTCTTCACGGTAGGCATCTAACCATCTCATTTCATCGTTCCGCCATTTTCCCAGGCCCAACCTTTTTCAGGTTTTTAAGATAAGTCTTGTAGATATCACCTGAGGAATTCCCTTGCTTAAACATGCAAGTCAACATAATTTTGATGGCACGAACCTCTACAAAATGGATAGTTGAACAAGGTTATAATTAGTGCAGTTTGCAAGCATGTTTTTGCAAGCTACAGTAAGTAATCTTCATTTCAATAGCTGGCTATTCTCATTGCAAAAAATTGGTATTGCTCATCCATACGTATCCTACTTTATATTATATGTATCCTCTCGTCGTGCCTCTACAAAATATGAGTGGAGGAGGAGGGGAGGGAGGAGAAAGAGGTAGTGTTTGGCAACTTTTTTAATTACAATGTTTACCGTACAGAAGATATAATACTGACTGAGAGAGTACGATGAGCAAGTTGCTACTCGAGTAATAATTATCCCTATTTTGTGCTTCTTCCCCCATTTCTAATACACATACTCAGCTGCACACACATTATTTGTTTGGAAAAGAGGCTTGTTCCGCATAGAAGTTTGCACATATTGTAATTCAAGACGACGCTGAGGAGGATTCTTGTAAGAAAGTCTGGTTGAACAAGGTGATCTGCCGGCTGGATCTTGTTACATTTTTCTTGTTACTACAGCTATGGTTTTTATGTGTGTGTACAGTATAGGAGCATTGTACTTTTTTCCATGACGACGAGGCCTGTAACATCATTTTCGTTGTTTAAATAGGATTTACTATAACTACATCTCCTCTTGCTCTTCTTCTTGTGATCGTAATAACTATTCGAGTCAGTTTTCTCAATCCTGTTGTTGTTGGCATTCCAGCAGCATTTATATGTAACTAGTTATAGTGGTTTACGGTGCGAGAAAAATAAGTAAAGCTAGTATAGAGCCAGCATGGACAAGGACAAGTTTTAACTGTATCATAGTGGGAATCTTCTTTGACGAAGATGACTATCACTATTGTTATTATTATTATTATTATTATTAGTTGATGCGATTTCCTTCCAAACTTCTTTCATCCTTTCATTGTCTTTACTAGCTTTGTAGCCAGTTGAACATTTCTTCTGAATTTTGAGGTAGCTATTAGCTAGCTAACGTCATCATCATCCTCATCATGACCGTCATCCTCCTCCTACTATGTAAGAAGCTCAATTATTTCCAAGTTAGCAAATGATTCTACTACTGAAGGAGACAGACGGGAGGGCAAGAAGGATAAAAATTAACTTTCCCATCACATCAAATGTCAATCTTTATTCACATGTATGACAGGAGATGAGGAGGGAAATGGCAGATAGGGAGGCATATAGCTATAGGAGGAGAAAAGCAAGTTTCCCATTTGCAAACTCGTCATCTCCTCCATTATATTATTATCATCATCCTTTTTCTCATATTTCCTCCGAGCACACTTGATCCTCGCGACATGAATTATTATCATTAGGGAATCTTCTGTTGGAAAAATCCCTTCCTCTCTTACCAGCCTTTCCTTCACAGTAATAATAATTATTCTTCATAGCAAAAAGAAAGAAAAAAATTCTACTACCAGCCAACTTCTTATGAAATGCCAAAGTGAAATAATGTGTCAAACAGGGAATAAGTATGCAGGACTTGTTTTTTTGCTCCTTCTACTTCTTCAGCTTCAGCATCTTGGCCAAGCTGAGTCAGTCAGTCAGTCTCATACTCGCCTGTGTTTTTTCTATTGAAAAACATGGCAAGTATTATAGTTGTACCTTATTTTCTACTACTCCATACATCAACAACAGCCATACATATAGCAGCCAGCAGTTTATGTATTACAATATAGCTATCATATAGCAAAATGGGACTTGCTGGTCCAGAAAAATAAAAGCAAATGATTTTCTTATTCATATTAAAGCCAGCTTTATTTCAAATCTGTCAAACGCTGCTCAATTATGGAAGCGTGCACTCTTCGTCATGCAGATCATTCAACCTGTTGTTGGATTTATGACAATTTGAAATGGCATGAAATGGCGAGCATCTCTGAAGAGTGGACTTGCTGAATTAATTACTCGCTTTTCTTTTATTCCTTCACATTAATGATGATGGAAGGGAAGTGTGATGGAATAAATTTACAATGCTTTCCACAATCTGCAATCAGCAGTGACGTAAAGAGAGCTGACAGATCTTGCGGTGTAGGAATGAAGAAGGAGGAGGAAAGTAGAAGACTGTGGGCAGGGAACACTCCTACCACATTCATGACATTAGGGAATGGATGATAAAGAAGAAAGATAGGAGAAAGAGCAGCAAAGACAATAATATAGCACCAGAGCGGTTGAGGAAGACTGATTGAACTGGACATAAAACAAGGAGTAAAATCCGTCTCGAAATTCCAATCGCCTCTGTCTCTCTCTCTCTCTCTCACTGCTCTTCGTCGCATCTCTTTAATAGTCTGAAAGGACAAGGGAAAACAATGTTCTAAATAATTTGGGCTGGAAACAGAATCTTTAAGCAGTTGGACCACTAGCTATACCACCATCGTATAACCAGTATGGGCAAGGACAATTTAGTTCTCTCATTCATTCTCTATAGCTAGCTATCTCTGCTTCTCTCTCGCCGAGCCAATAATCGATCTAATCTACACATGTAATCAGGACTACTTGACAATCTTGGATTCTCTGCAGCAGTAGAGCGACAAGCCATCATAGTAGTGTCTGTCTTGTCTCGTCTCAAGCTGCCTGCTTGCCTGCATGAATGTAAAAAGAGAAAAATTCTCGCCTCACGCTCTTGCCACAGGGTTTTGTTGTAGAGAGTACATAGAAAAATACCGCTGCGAGTTATTCATGTTGACACTTGGATGTTAAGGTAAATGGGCTGATATCCATTGTGGTTTAGCTCGCTAAGATACACTTTTAGATTGTTCCTTCCTAAAAGCAACATGCTTTTTCGCACTTAAATTTTTGCCAGTCTCCCCCTTCCCGACATGTTTTCGCACTTGTGCCAAATAAATACAATTAGTTCTGCCATTTCTCTCCTCAGTGACGATTGCAAAGTCAATACTACTAAAGAGACAGACATGCCATAGTTTCCTTTATCATATTCCTGCTCCTACTGCTACCACCACTACTGTACTATATGAGGACCAAGAAGCAAGAAGAAGAAGAAGAAGAAGAAGAGGAAGAATCGTGCAATGTGCCATGGTACACAAAAAGCCACACACACACGAGCATCAAGCTGCTCATTCCACCGTTCATAGTGCAGTCTAAGCTATTCGTGAACCATAAAGGCACACAAGAGACCTAAGAAACACGGAAGGAATTTCAAGTGAACATAGCTTAAATGAACGAATGATCGTAACTTTAGAGAACGTTTTTCGCAGTTTGTAACAGGAGTAGTGAGTGTGTGTAGCTATGCGTTTGTGTACCATGGGATATTGCCACACACTGTACTTGAGTCATCAAGTCTTTCTTTCTTTCCCTTCGTTCAGTCCGAAACTCACTCACATAATAAGTGTGAATCGTCATAACCTTGATTTCAATTCCAAATTACTTGCGTTTACAACTTTGCTCAGACAAAATTTACTATCATGGATGCCGGCGGCTGTGCGTGCCTGTGTAGCTATGTACATAATTCGCTATATACGCCTGATAGACCGTAAAACAACCGCACTGATTTCATCAGCTTGTAATAGTATTGTAGCTGCTGCTAATGTAAGGAGCGCAGCAGAAGCATGTAAGATATGCACAACCTTTTTCTTTCTATAATTCCTTGAACCATGATGGCAAGCAATTCCATTGATGTTCCTTGTAAAAGCCAATAAACTTTGCAAAAAAATCATTGGCATTCTTATTAATTTTCACTGCTGCTACAAACTCACTACCTATTACCGTAACCATCAAATGATTTCCGAAATTTCTTTTCCCCTTCTTTTTTCCTCTTCTTCAGCCTGTACTGCTTCCATTTTAGCGAGCAAGATGGGTATTAAAATTGCCACATCAACACATTCCAGCAGAAATTGAAGTGCTCCATGTAAAATATTTACTACGCCTTTTTTCCTTTTCTTGAATATAATGCTAACAGACTTCCCTCTAAGATGGTAGAGCCGCCTGCCTAAAATCCACTCATCTTCCTTCCTAAAATTGAATCTCTTATGAGATGGATCCAAGGACTGACTGCTTATCAGAACCTTTTTGCTCGCATAAAAAACAGCTAAAAGAACAAACGAGTGAGAGTTATAATCTCTGTGAGATGTGCCGAAATTATTTCGCGAAGCTGGAACTTGCAGTTGCACTTCTATGCCTTCATTAACACATTCAGATCCTCCAAGGAGAGTAAGAAAGCCATTGCATGTAATAATTAGTGGGAGTTTTAATGTATTGCAGCTACGCAAGGAGGATACTTAGGCTGGGAAGAAGAACTAGCGCAATGAAACTGATTCTAATATTTGAGAGGAAAAATATTGGTAATTTTATCCGAAATGAGGCTCCTGAGCCTCTCACTCTCGCAGTGAGCCGTTCAAATGTCAGTGGATGAAATTTGTTGGAAAGGCTAAATCCTACTTAAATCCCTAGACTTAAACGGCTGAGTAACAGCAACAGCAGCATCATCATCATCATCGTCAGACTGAGAATACTCACTTAGAAAGTAAGAGCAGCAAGGGAAATGGAGGATAAGGAGGTTGTAAGTTTTAAGTGCCAAAGATATTTAATAAATTGTATTGTCAAGGCTGTTCTCGAACATGTAAATTAAAAGGCTTTACGAATACTCTTCTTGCCTATTGTGCATTCAAGGGTGAATCTGTATGGTACTGTGGAAATGGCTATGAACTCTGCAGCTATAGTCGTCTCCTTCTGATCAGTCACTCAGCTTGTCTTCACTGTCCTTTAGATCCTCTTTACTTACGATACACTTGCTGTGCCAGGCATGATGATGGTCCTCCTCCTTCTCCGACAGTATCAGCAGTAGTGTAGGATTCCATGCTATACACTACTACTGGAGGAAAAAATAATGGTAACAGAAGATTCTGAATGACTACGTGTCTCACTGAGGAGTTTCTATGTATGCATGGTTGTGAATAGAAGAAAGGAGAACGGAGGAAGAGATTGGATTTCTTGTGAAGAGTGATCAGCGGGCCTGATAGTCCCTGTAGATTATTAATACGGCTTGAAAATACCATTAAGGCACTGCGGGTGTTATTCTAATAACACCTTGGGATTTGATTCCACAAGTATTTTACGATTAGCAGGGATAACAATTTACAACTACGACCCATCACATCACATATATGTTCTTTCTAACATCATTCTTTCTTTCTTCCTCAGCTTGGTCAACCCTGAATAATCAGATTCGTGCAGAGCAGAACAGGACATAAGAAGTGCCTCTTTCTCTGTATGTATCCCCTGTGTACAAACCATTAAGCTGGTCCGCTCTGCCATAACATGTAACTGTATTCCATGTTTCTGTATTATATCAAATAATCATCATCACATCATTCTCATTTCCCTATCAGTAATGCGAGCTTTTCAGGTGTTAAAAATTAATTTCACTACATCAATGGTCCAACATTTTTACATTGCCATGTGTAGCTCGCTTATGCATGCATCTCTGTGTATAGATTGGAACATGCATAGATGGATACTACTAACTTGTATTAATTCTCACGACGGCGCCAACCTATCTCGCGTCGTCTCTCATTTCCCTTCTTTTCTTCTCATTCTCGCCTACACGACACGAACATCTAATTATGTGACTCATCCTTGCAGTGTCGCCGTCGTCACCCTCGTTATTATTGTGACTATTGACTGGAAGTTGTCATTTTGTAATTTTTTATTGGTCAGCTTCACTGGACCGTCTTATGTTCCGCCATGTAGCTACTTCCGCATGGAATGAACAATTTCAATGATGAGTGACAGAAACATCATATGTGCATTATACCACCCCCGAAGGCTCATGCTTACAGACAGACACACATTGCATCCATGCTAAAAGCTGACAAACGAGCACACTATTTTTACGCTTCCTTCCACACATACAGACAGACACACACATCTCCATCACCTCCCGAATCACGCAATTGATACACCAGGGCAGTACCAATCATATTATGTCTTGACTGTTAAAAAAAGGTCGCCGGAAGAGTTTCCTCATGAAATTGGAAAGACATAAGGGAGGACAGACAGGGATGAAGAGAAGGATATTAGATGTTGTTTCAAGAGCCAAAGAAACGTTATCCATGGCTAGGAGGAGCCGAATTTGTGTGTATACGAGCGAGGGACCGTGAGCGTCTGTGCGTCTGCCTAACTGCATCAGGATATTGAATGCATGGTCACGGAGCATCTGCTCCTTACTACTTATTCAATGGTACATGAATGCACACAGACTACACCACTTAAGACCAGCATGCATGCATGGGGAGAGAGTGCAGCGTACAGATGGGAACAAAATTAGTAGATCATTCAGATGCTGCGAGTCTAACTGTGTCTGTACGCGCCTTTAGCCGGAAGAAGTAGTAAAGTGAGGCCCCTTTGGTTTCAAGCATAGTAGAAGTAGAAGCAGGAGAGAAGAAAATTATGCTTGTCGTCTCGGCGTGTGGAAGATAGACCATGTATTTTTCCTAGTAGTCATCAGTACTGTTTTTACTAGTAGTAGACAGACCCTTTCTTTAGAAGAGCAAGAAAGTCCTCACTAAATAGTAAGTAGTACTGAGTCAGTCAAGCCGCAACGCAACTGTACTACTCCTGCTGTAAGCATACTGGAAATGGTAACATGTATAAGGAAGAAGAAATCCAGGAGGAGAGTAGGCAAAAGCGTAGCGTATAGTTTGGAGTGTGTCTGTGTAAGAGAAACAGAAAGAGAGAGAGAGAGAGGCAGGAGGCAAAAAAGTGAAATTGGGGAACGCAAGCGCCGGGATCCTCAAAAGTGCTGGTAGATTTTTGGGTGAATAGCTTGCTTGGATGTGTATACATGTGTATGTGTTGTGTGCGTGTGAGTGAGTAACAGAGAAAGGGGGAAGGTTAGCAACCACTACCAGCTCCTCCGGGCTTCCATTCTCTCCATCGGCTCCCTTGGATAAAGTTCAAAATCCCTATACCGTCAGTCAGTCGCAACATCGTGTCCGTTCCGTGTGCTAGTTGCAGCAGCTCCATTTCAGACAGTCAGAAACACAGACACACACAGCTGCTTCCGTCTCTGTATAATACCAAAAAGAAAAACTCGTGGTATGCATATTCCCTAAGAGTTGCGAAAAAGTATCCACACGTACAAGAGACATAAGAGAGAGGTTTTTTGCATCTTGATCATCCAGATCGTCGTCAACGTAATAATAATATTACATGGGATTGAAGAAAAGGAGGAACAAGAAAGAGCCGCAGTAGGATTATTTATTACCCACGGCTTACCTATGTGCTTCCACTCGGCGAGGTGGAGGATGACAACACATTATAAACACTACACTACACTACAAGCCGAAGGAACGCACATGAAGAACAACAGCAGAAGCAAGTAAGAAGAGCAGTACAAGAACTGTAAGAAGAAATTCAAGAGCCAGCAGCTGATATTTTTACAGCACGTCCTCTTCGTCCCACAGCATCTTTATTATACCTGTGATTTCCATCATTTGTTTTCTTGTGCCGGTGGTGCGACGAATAATCATCATCACACTAAACTTGCTCACCAAACGAGCCTCTCAGTTATTGTTGTATCCTTTTTGGACGTACGCCCTCCTCCGCCACACGAGGATTGACACGCCGAAAGCTAATTTACTGAATTAATTTCCATCCTTTTACTAATAAGAATCCTTCAATGACTTCATCATCATCATCACCACCATCACTAAGCTAACAGTCATTGTATACCCTCCTCGTGTTTTTAAATTATTACTTAACCATCACTCACTTCTCATCATCATCATCATTCAGTAATAAGAGTTAGTGAGAAGGAGTTAGTAGTGAGTGAATGAGTCAGTCAGTCAGAGTCCGTGTAGTAGCAGTGGTAATCAGTGAAGTGGATTCCCTCATGCAAACTGACTGATTTGCTCCCAATAATAATAACAACATTTCTCTCGCCCATCCAACCTGATTAGCAAGTCAATTCAAGCCCAGCATCAGCTTTAATTATTGTACCACCACCGCTAACAAAAACAAACTGTTCTTCTTCAATGTACATAATAAACATTACGATCAAATTTCCATATAGAATTTACATTCATGTTGCAAAATTATTATTATTATCCTCATCATTATCATCATTATTCTAAAATACGCCAGCAACAACCCGGGCAGAAATAAGCTACGGGAAAGGAAAAAAAACAGCGTGGAATGTTTCTTTTCAAGAATAATACTGCCGTCGTCATCCATTTACACTTGATTGAGTAGTGATTTCCCTCCTATTTCACTAGGTCGTGCGTGTCCTCAACATATGTAACAACACTGATATTTTTCTACATGTACGAGACATAAAAGCCACGTGATCCCATTTCCACCAACAACATTGAGAATTCCTTTTCCTATTTTCTTCGTCTTTTTCTTCATCGTCTCCCACAAGAAGAACAAGAAGAAAACGGCACGGAGTAGCAAAAGAGCGAGAAGAAACAAATTATTCCAAGAATTCGCCCGAAGGAAATTTGAATGAGCATTTTTCTGTCCAAAACACTTTGGACGAATGAATACAGAACGTGACATGTAAAACATGTGCCAATGTGGCAATGAAATTTGCTATTTTTTTCATCAACATTGTTCTCTTTTGTCCAGTGCCTAACAAGTTTGCTTTCTGTGCAGAAAGCAGAAGAAACATTGGGAGATAGCGGCAGAAGCGGCGTTGTTGGACTCGACTGTGTCATTACTACTACATTGTCGCCATTTCTTCACAGTTTTTCCAGCAGTGTCAATGGATATGCAGTAGTAGCAGCATCTCTTTCCCGTTCTTTCACTCGTTGACTAGAAAGTGTATAATAATATCAAGAATAATAGTCCTATAGTGGTTCTGGTTCGGTAAAAAAAATAGTGTCTGTATCGCATTGTCGTGGTAGCTGTTTTCGCGGTGGTCGTCGGGAGTTTTATATTTCTATACTGGGAAAGTACGATACTAATAGAAGAGAAAAGCAAGTGAGAGTGTGTATAGCTGAAGAGAGATAGCTAGAGAGAGAGAAAAAAACATCCGTTGTCGTACAGTCATGGTCTTCTCATGGACGTCGTCCTTGCAATAGTTGTCCTCGTCGTCTACGAGTCTCTCTTTCCAGCCTGCACCGAATCGGTTTTAATGACAATGAGCTAGACGGACTCTTCGTCTTCTAAGTCGCCTCGTCTTCTCTACTTGACTCAGTTTTCTTCTCCCTCTCCTTCATGTGCCATCGTTTACGTAGTTACATTATTATCATCCAAACCATTTCAGTCTCGTCTACTACTACTACTATACTACTACTTCTTCAGTATCCTCATCGTCCCCGTTGTCTTCTTCTTCCGCATAAGCAACATACACATCTGCTGTGTGCCGACCGTGAAAAACACATAAGATACCTTATAATGAGCCTATTTTTGGACAAGTCAGCATGTTGATGATCTTCTCTGACTCACTTTCGCACATTACAAGAGTTCAGTAGCAACGGCAACGACAACATCAACAACGACGTTACTAAAAGCATCACCATCATCATCATCATTCGCTGTGACATAGCATAAGTTTTTGGCTCCACTAAAGCTCCTCTCAAGCATCAAAAACTGTGGAAAACAAAGTCCATAATATGCAATATTAAGACAGTGAAAAAATATCGCAACTTGGAGGAAACAACCACCACAGTACATGGTAATTACAACAGTGTCCAGTAGTGTAACGGCAATAAGAACAACAGCATTCAACCGAAGCAAGAACAAGTGCTAATCCATACTAATGTTCATGAATAACAAGCTGTGAATCAATCAAGAGGAAAAAATGACAAGAGATTAAAGTATACGTGTGTTAGTGACAAGTGATTGACTCGCAGAAAAATCTGGATATCTGTGAGGGAGAAGATAAGAGATGAGAAAATCCTTCTCCTGCTAACTTGTGGAGCACATGGTTAATAAA